>LOJH01054067.1:0-12087 GCA_001685095.1 Ellobius talpinus
GAGGGGAGGAGGTGGAAATTTTTAATATTTAAATAAATTATTAAAAAAAAGAATTTCCCTCTCTAAAGAACCCAGTGTTTGCCTTGTAGGAATTCATTTGTGCTCTGGAGATAGCATTGTGAAAACTGTCGTGCTTGAAGACGGGGCCTTCACAAATATGAATCATGGACGGCAGGATGGCGGTGTGGCAGATAGTCACAGTCACTTCCCCTGACCCTAGCTGCACCTCATTCTCCAAACTAAAGCCAGTTCTCAAGGAGTTAAACAGCTCTAGTCCCATGATTCAAGCTCACAGGACACAGCATCTTTCCCCGCAGGTGACAAAGACCAAATACCACACTCATTTAGAAAATGTGAATATATGTGTGAAGGGATAGCATTGTTATGTTATTGTTATTTCATAACAGCATTGTTATGAAAGCCAGAGACCATTCTTCCTCAAGAGTTTCCTACTGAGAATCCATCAGCATTTCTAACTGGCAAAAACATGATTTTAAGAGTTGTCCTCAAGCGATCATTGAAGAGGACCTCCTGGCTCCATGGAAAGGTCAACCCCCAACAACTCCCAGGGCAACCTGATAGTCCTGGTACCCGTGGCCACCTGGTGGGGCCTGGCAAGGGATATAGGTCCCTTGAGGAGTTTTAAAATGCAATTCAGTGGAACCAGAGGGATTCGAAATAATGACTGATGCCCATATGGCATTTTCCAGATGGTTCCACATGTTTTTATGGTTATCTGTTTTCTCACTTAGAAACCTGGGGGGGGAGGAGAAGCCTCAAAAAAGTGAGTGGACTTGCCAGGGCCACAGCAGGGGCAGGGAGCTAGAGTGAGATTTGTGCATAAAACAGATTAAGGACCATTATTTTCTCCATTTTATAAATGCCATAGATAAATTACTAAGATGCAATGCTGAATCCAGTTGGGTCTGGTGGGCACACAGTCCCTTCCCTCTAGAGCAGCAGTTCTCAATTTTCCTAATACTGTGGTCCTTTAATGCAGTTTCTCATGTGATGGTGACCCCCAGCCATAGGACAATTTTGTTGCTACATCATAACTGTAATTTTTCTATTGTTATGAATCATAAGTAAATATTTGATATGTGGCCCTCAAGGGAGTTGTACCCACTGGTTCTGCTCTAGTGGTTGATACTAAACTTTTAGTATCCTAGATTGGCCTCGTCTCTGTACTGAATACTTAGATGCTACTTGAAACTTCCAACTACTAGAGGGAGCCCAGGATCCTGGCTGCACCCATGCTGGTGGTGGCTGAGTTAGTAATGATCTACACAGATGTAAGAAGATAAGGAAGATGGGGAGACGAGGCTCAGAGTTGGCAGAAGCTCTCTGTAAGCTCAGGGTCTAACAAGGAAACTTGAGAATGTTTCACATATTAAAGACTTTTGCATCACTGTGACCAAAGAGCTGATGTAAACAATGTAAAAGAGCAAGTTTTATTTACGCTCATAGTTTCAGAGGACTCAGTCCACGACCACTTGGTCCCATGGGCTTGGGCAGAACACCTGCGTGGCCAAAACATGTGGTAAGGGATGGTTTTACCTCACGGAGGACAAGGAAAAGAAAGCAGGGACACCCTGGTACTAAGCTGGCTTCTCACCAGTTCTTAATCCCATCCCAGCTCCCAGCCTAGGGGATGATGCGACCCACAGGCAGGTGAGTCTTATGCTTTCCTTCTCCTCTTTCTCGAAGTGCCTTACAGCCGGACCTAGAGGTGTGTCTCACAAGTTTCCACACGATTCTAAATCCATTCAATTCATAGTGAAGATCAACCATGGCACTTGAAGGAAATCGCGGTGACAGTCACTCAGTGCTGTCAACACACATTCAGGGACACAGCTATCCTGGGTCTATTTAACATATAAAAACCCTTGTCTGTTTGGAAATCTCATGCTATTCTTTGACCAAAACAAAATGATATAGTCGCATATGTAAGTCCCAGAGAATCTCTCTGCACACATTGAAATCCGAGGGCTCTTGATTATGGAGATGCAGGTAAGCACCAAGCAGCTTCATAGTGACCATCTTGGGTTTTTCCCAGAAAAATAAATCGAGCATAAACTGCCAATATATTCGCTTTTATTTGTAGCACACATAAGTACAGCACTCAAAATATCATGGTGCTAGAAAAATAAGCATCTACACTAGAAACTGATCTGCTCTAAAACATTTTGTAATCATAGTAATCATTTGTCAATAAAGAAATATGCTGATGTTGGGTTGGAGAGATAGCCCAGCTGTTGAGAGCAGCGATTGCTTGATTGCTTTTTCAGAGGCTCAGGGTTTCACTCCCACAATCCACTTGGCTGCTCACAACCATCTGTAACTCCAGCCCCAGAAGATCTGCTTTCCTCTTCCGCCCTCTGTGGTTGCTTCACCCATGTGGTGCACAGACAGACATGTAGGCACAAGACTCATGCGTAAAATAAATAAATCCAAAAATATATGCTTAAGCATTATAAAAGAAATAAACAGCTTTAGCATTTCAAAACTATAGTGGTGAGAAAGTATTTCAATTTTCTTTCAAGGTATTTTTTGTTGATTCTTTGGGAATTTCACATCATGCATGGCAGTCCCACCCATTTCCCAGCCTCTCCACATCCACCCTGACCCTTGTAGTGTCCCCCAAAGAAAAACTACCAAAGAAATAACAGAAATAAGATAAAGATTAAAATAAGCACAAAATAACAAAAACAATAATAAATAAAAATAAGAATATCAATTTCAATTAAAAACAAACAAACATAAAATCAAAAAGCAAATAAAACAAGCAAAAAACCCTTCACTTCTCTGTCTTTGACTCTCCATTATCTCTTTATCTTGGGCACTGGGAGGTTCTGTGTATCATGCAGTTCACCATTTTGTACAGCTTTCCTTGCAAAACTTCATTGTATAATGTGCTGTTGTTCAGGTTCAAGGCCACTGTTGCTCCAAGTCTGTGGACCATGCAGCCATGGCCCTGTGGGACCAGTCCCTTTATGCATTCCAGCAGATTAGAGATGGGGTAGATGTTGAGGTATGCCAGCTCAAGGCCCTGGATGTGTACCTGGGTGACTGCTGAATTGGTCAGTCCCAGCTGGGGGACCAACGCTCCCACACCTGTGGTGAAGGGTGGGGCCATCTTTCCCAAGTGTGGGGAGCCAACTCTCTTAATGCGAGTAGGGTCAGCTTTCCTGTGCTGGGTTCACTGGGGTCCATAAATCCAGGGCTACTGAAGGATGGGGTCAGCTCTCCAATGAAGTGGGGGCAGCTCTCCTCAGGTGAATGAGGGGTGGGACCAGCTCAAAGAGGCCCCTTTACTTCAACTCATGGTTCAACACACGGTTTGAATGGGCTCTTGTGGTAACATGAGCAACGGACATCAACACAGACCCCAGCTGTGATAGAATCATGGACCCAGACATGACCACCACCAGCAGCTTGGGTCTGAAAATCACCATGGACCTGGGTGGCAGCATATACCTCTCAGATTGGAATGGGCCCCCCAGCAACATGGTCCCAGGTGGCTGTAAAGACCCTGAACAGTTGAACAGCCCCTGATGGCAACAGGAGCCACAGACCTCAGAACAAACCCTGGCTGCAGTTGAGCCCCAGACCCAGACATGGCCCTTCGCCATAGTTTGGGCCTAAATATCAACATGGCCCCAGGTGGCAGTGCAGGTCACATTGATTTGCATGGCCCCAATGGCAGCATGACCCTCCAGCACCAACATGGCCTCAGGTGTTGGCCCAGATCCAGGCATCTGTACTGCCTTTGGTAGTAACCTGATCCACAGACATCAGTGTGGTCCCTGGCTGTGGTGGGCCACAGATCCAGACACGGCCCTCAGCAGCAGCTCAGGCCCAGAAAACTCCAAGGCCACACGTGGCACTACAGGCCACTTAGGTCAGCATGGCCCTGACAGCTGCATGTCCCTTGGACTCCAGCATGGTCTCAGGTGGATACCTGGAAGCTGGCATCCTTGTGACCTTTGGTGGGAACATGGGCCACAGAGTATATTTTGTCCATCACAATTCTGTTCATTTTGCTTTTGAAACTTAGGAACCAACTTGGAAAATATGGGTGCAATTATACCTATGTAAAGAAAGGAAAGCTGGAAAAGTTTAATTTTTATGGAATAGCAAATTAGATAGCATTGTTATTCAATCTGGGCATCATCTATGAAAAAGAACAGAGATTTGACAGAGCATTGGAACTGACTTCTGCAACTGGCACAAAATGCCCAGCAACGGAGAATATCATGCCATCTCACCAGGGCTCACTGAGGTCCACACTGGCAAAGCTTGTCTTATTTTCTTTTGTATGTTTTTCAGGGGTTGCAGAGGTTCATCTCCTAATTAGGAGAGTCTGTGGTTTACTTCAGGAATGTAGTTGTCCACACTAACATTTGCTCTTTTGAAACTTTTGGAATTTCACAAAAGGACTGGTTTGATGTAAGACCAGCCATTTGCTACAAGGTCTGTGGTGTGTTTTAGTGAGGTAACAGTGGTTATCTCATCCACTAGTGTTTGTCCTGAGACGGATCACAAAGATGCTCTCTTTGCAGCGACTTCCATCTTCCAGGGACAGTATGGACTGAGGATATGCCACTTCTCACAACCTTAGGCAATCCGTGTTCTGAAGGAAAGTGAGATGCAAACATCAGGTATTTATCACTGTGAGTTAAGGACTTTGCCAAGCAATTAGGGCCATGAAAGACACAATAACTATCTTGGTTTCCTCAAGAGGTGATTAGTAAACCTCTAGAGTCTAGACAAATTTTGAGTACAGCTTCCCTTTTACTACTGTGTCATAGATAATGATGGTGCACTCCTAACCCACAGATATGATGAAATACTTTTCTAATGATAACATCAAGGGATCTCTTACCCAGTGAGTTCACGATGCTGAGAATCTACTGTAAAAAGGTATTTGATGTACCATTAAACATGAAGCTCATTGAAAACTGCTTACTATTTAGCCATCAGAATTTCAGATTCTTTCTACCTCCCAGTTTAGTGCAGATACATCATTAATCAGGGTCAGCAGAGCAGACTCCAGGAAAGGAACATGTTTTGACCCCTTATATCTGCTTCTGGGACAAAGATGCATGCTCTGCCTGAGCCGGTCCTTTTTGTGGTTGATGTTTTTTTGTAAGAAAGACTATGACAAGAGCCAAAATATTGAGGTTAATTTCTAGCATGGAAGAGAATCTTCAGTCTGCATGAAATAGCCCCCAAAGAGAGTACATGGTCATGTCGTAGACTAGATTGCACTCCCAGACTTGGCCTCTGGCCATACTGCACATGGCCAGCAGGGGGCGCTCTTCCTGAGCAGCCTTCATTAACTCAGCGGTCTGTTGTTTCCTTTATGTGGGTTGCTCTCATATTCCAAAAATAGTCACCATATGAAGGGAGACTTGCATATACTTCTGAAAACCTCGAATTATCTCGTCCAATTTCTACTTTCTGTTTTTGTCTCGCTGTGAAACCTTTAAGCCAGAAACTACAGCAGAATTGGAAGCAGCTGTGTGAAAGAGGAGGGTAGGCAGTTAAGGGCAGCGAGTGAAGAGAAAGCTATAGGGATTTCTACACGGGAGAAGGAAAATACAGAAATATGGAAGGGAACAGGTTCAAAAAGGAGATTTGGCAGAAGTGCGTCAAGTTTCAGAGTCAGCACGAAAATTCAATATGCTTCCCCCTTACCAGCCTAGGCAGCCCCTCCCAGTTTCAGCTTCCGGTTTAAACCACTGTGCGCACTGAACAACGTCAGTGTGTTACACACCTGTTTTCTAGCTTATCACTTCATTTCTTGTATTAATGAATATTCTGTTACTATGACAAAAGGCCATGACCAAGACAACTTAAAGAAGAAAGTTTATCTAAGCTTATGGTTCCAGGGGGATAAGTTCATCCTGGCAGGAAGGGGCAGGCACAACGGCAGGAGCAGGAAACAGAGAGCTATGGGATTCTAATCATTAGACCAAGCAGAGGAAGCAAACTAGAAAGAGGTAAGGATGTTTTTTTACTCTCAAGACCTGCTCTGAGTGATGTAGTTCCTCCAGCAAAGTTCCTAAACTTGCCCCATTCAAATATGGGAACCTATGTGAGATAGTTCTCATTTAAACCACAACATTTTTAAAATTTAGCTACTTTTTTGTCAACCAATGCACCTTCAAACTGATTGAAAAAAATGTTCATACAACTCTGCCTTCAGAAAACAAAGACAGCTGCCATGCTAGCTGCTTGTTGGGAGCTGTGCAGAACAGTACATGAGTGCTCGTCTAACAGGTCTCCAGATGAGGCAAAAGCCCATGGGACAGTCTCACTTGGCAAGGACCAGCAAACTTTGGGGACAGCACAGATTTTGTTGGGACCCTGTGTCCTGCCCACTCTCTTATAATGACTGATGAGTCTCTTGGAAGTTTTAGCGTCATTTTGTCAGTCATGCATTGGACAGATGTGATCATTCCTGGAAATCTCAGTTTTTCTCAAATATTTTCCCTAAAATTCTCTGGGAGCTAATGTTTCTCAGGTTTCTTGTCTGAGGATGCCAGCTGTCACTTCAGACCCCAGGGAGCTGTTCTGATTCAGGATTTGTATTTTTCACAACTACGTATGCACTGGACTGACTTTAATTTGTGTTTTTACCTTGGTTTGATGGGGGAGAATATTCAGATGCAGTTCCATTTCTGTGTCAGACAAAGGACGTGTCTCAATTTTATGTTCATTGCAGTATGGTTCTAGTTGAAACTACAAATTTTTAACAATTTTTACAAAAGCAGCACTGACCATTATTCAAAGTCCAAACAATTCAAAGAATGGTCAGAAATATATCAATAAAAAAGAATTCTTAGACTATGTATCTCGACAAAAAGAATGAACTTCTATTATACAAAATAGCAATAGTGCTGAGGAGATGGTTCATTCAGTAAAATGCTTTGCACACAAGCAGGTGGACCTGAGTTCAGATCCTAATACCCATGTAAAACAAAACCTGGGTGTGGCCTCGTACAGGGCAGGCAGAGACAGGGAACTAAGTGGCCAGTAAGTCCATCTAATTAGTGAGCTAATTACTGAGAGACCCTGCCTCACAAAATATGTGGAGAGTAATTGAAAATGACATCTGACATTCACTTCTGGATCCCAACGACACATTCACACACTCTCTTAGTTAGGGTTTCTACTGCTGTGAAAAGACACCATGACAACGACAACTCTTACAAAGGAAAGCGTTTAATTGGAGATGGCTTACAGTTCAGAGGTTTAGTTCATTAACATCATGATAGCATGCAGGCAGACATGATGCTGGAGAAGTATCTGAGAGTTCTATATCCAGATCAGCAGGCAGCAGGAAGAGAGAGAAAACATTGGGCCTGGCTTGCATGAGCATTTGAAACCTTAAAGCTGACCCCCAGAGACACAGACACAGTTCCCCCAGCTTGCCACACTTATACCTCCAACAAGGCCACACCTCGTAATAGTGCCACTCCCTATAAGCCTATGGCGGCCATTTTTATTCTAACCACACACACACACATTCCATCAATAATATATCCATGGTATTTTAATTTCATCTCTGTTACTGTGATAAAACACTCTAGCAAAAAGCATATTGGGGAGAATGAGTTATTTTGCTTTTGCTTTCAGATCACAATCTATCGCTGAAGAAAGCCAGGGTAGGGACTCAAGTCTGAAACCTGGAGGCAGGAACTGGAGAGGAATGCCACTTTCTGGTTGACTCTCTGGATTGCTTAGGAACTCAAGTCAGAAACCTGGAGGCAGGAACCGGAGAGGAATGCCACTTGCTGGTTCACTCTCTGGATGGCTCAAGCTTTGCTACCCCTTATACAACCCAGCACCACCTTGCCTAGGGTCGGGACTGCCAAGAGTAGGCTGGGTGCCCCTAGATCAGCTAATAATCAGAACAATCCTTTGCAGACATTCCCACAGGCCAATTTGACTGAAGCAATTCCTCAGTTGAAGCTCTCTGACATACGACTGACTCTAAGCCATGTCCAGTTGACAAAGCTAACCAGGACACATACTAACAGTGGAGAGATTAAATAGCCAATGCAGTTTTTAATGAGACTGGCCCCCATAGATCATATATTTGAATGCTTTGCCCCGAGTAGGTAGAACTGCTTGGGCAGGATTAGAAGGTGTGGCCTTAGTGGAGAAGGTGTGTCATGGTGGAGGGGTTTCTGAGACTCAGGCCATTTCAGGTTGACTCTCTCTGCTTCCAACTTGAGGATTAGGATATGAGCTCTCAGCTGCTGCTGCTGCCTCCGTGCCTTTAATAAGGGGAGCATGGATAATAAGGAAAAGAAAATTAAAATATAGGAGGCCTTAATAAATATATGAGAAGGTCTTAAGCCAGCAGATATGAGATGGGAGAGACTGTTTCTACATGCCCAATATTCTGGCACTAAGGGAAAGTTTAAAAAGTGAACATAAGTAAGTGTAAGCATAATTTATAATCATACAAAACTGTAGTTAGAATGAAAACCAAATAAAGGGGATCAAAAATAGTGAGCAAGGCAAAAACAAAGCATTTCATCCACTAATATTTTAGAATCGTTAAACAATGTTTGGCATTAAAGAAGTTATTTAGATGTTTTAGCCTATTATGTAAAAGAAATAAAATACTGATTTTATGTGGCTTGTACACCTAGAGCCATTCCTTGCAATAAATCCTAAAAAGTGTTATAAAAAGTTAAAAATTACTGGGGGGGTGGAGGGAAGGGTGAAGAGGAAGGAGGGGAGGGACTGGAAACAGGGATAGCTATATAAAATGAGAAAAGATTGTATTAAAAAATCTTAATAAAAAAGAAAAACCAGAAAAAGTTAAAATTTCTACGTGGGGAGCTTATACTTTTAATTTCAGCACCCAAGAAGCAGTTGCAGATACGTCTCAAGGCAGCCTGATCCACACATGAGGTTCCAAGGCTACATAGTGAAATCTTGACTCAAGGTATAAAGGTAAAAATTATGTATGTTGTAATATCCCCCAAAGAGCTTTCTCTTCTATTTGCCCTCAATGTGTTTTCTCTCATGTGCCCTCAGTGGGTATCTCTTTTTCCTCTTGTTTACCCTAAGTGAACATCTAATGTGGGATTCCCTTCTGTATGCTGTGAATGTTTTATTGCCATTGGTTAATAAAGAATGTTTTCAGCCAATGGCTTAACAGAGTAAAGCCAGACGGGAGCTCCAAACAGAAATATAGAAAGTATATTCAGTGAGAAGCCACATAGCCTCTCTGGAGACAGTTGCTGAACGAAACTTTACCAGTAAGTCACAGCCATGTGGCGATACACAGTTAATAGAGATGGTTAGTTTAGGATATAAGAGGTAGCTAAAAATTCGCTTAAGCTATTGGCCAAACAGTATTGCAAATAATATAGTTTCTGTGTGGTTATTTTGTTGGGAACGAAGAAACAACCTCCCCTAACAATATTCCATTCTGAATTTGGTGGAATTAATTCTGAAAACCAGCCTCCACTTTCTCCGAAAGTAAGATAGACTCTTTTAAAAAATTATTAGTTAAAAGTAAGTATAAACATTTCAGTCCTTTACTACTTACTTCGTGTGTGTTGAGGGTCACACACATGGAGGCTGCGGGACAACTTGTAGGAGTCGGTTGTCTCTTCCACCATACGGATCATCACGCTGGACTAGCTCTCTGACCCCAAAGCAATGCCTTTTACACGTGTTTCTTCTGTAATACACTCTCTTGTCACCATTTCGCCTGGGCATCTCCCCATTGTCCCTCCATACCACCCCAGTGCCTTTCGAGTTCCTCTTTGTGCTTCCCTTCACTGTGAGCCAAAGCTCCCACAATTTAGCTTTGGACATCATTTTACTCCGAGACTTCATTCATCCTTGGGCCTTTGTTGACCAGCTCTAGTCTAGTTCCCAAGTTAGAACCTCTAACCCCTGCACTCTGTAAATCACAGAATGATATGCAGTGTCAAGGTCGAACCTCTGAACCTTCCAGTTTCTTACGATAAAGACACTTTCCTTTTGCCTTCAAAGTTAGCATATAATATAATTAAAATTGATTATCTGAGCCTAGAGTGGTGATGTACATTTCTAGCCAGCACAAAAGAGGCCAGTGGGCATCACACAGGAAGATTGTTTCAAAGCTATTAATAATTTTCCTAAAAACAGGGAATTCCCAAGAATTTTTTAAAACAAAATCCCTACTGTTTACACCATGTTATAGAGTTCTGAAAGTTATCACATGATTATTACTTATAACTTGAATAAACTGGCCCTTCATTCTTCATTTGAGAATAAAAAACCAGCCTTAACATTGACTTAAGAGTAAACATGAAATGTCTAAAAGTAAAACTTTAAGTGATAAAAATGAATTAAACCTGTGAAGTTAAAAACTTTTTGTTACTAGTGAAATGTGAAGGTGAACATGATATATTTTCTAAATTATAAGATTTAATAAATTAGAATTATAATAAACCAATTAGAATTGATATAATAAAATATATAATCATATATGATATACATGATATATAATGATTATATAATTTATAATATAATAAGACAGCATATGAGTAAATAATGCTGCCTAGTGGGCTGATGCCCCTAACTAGATGCTTTAACACATAGCTATTTAACGTGACCACCAAATATTGTGACAAAATGGATTCATTTCATGTTGAAAGCAGAAAACAATAGTCTTTTGCAATAATTAAAAGTTGGAATATGAAGAGCATTTGTCCCTAATAACCATTAATGTTCATCTCTGGTTTCTTATCTATTAATCTTGTAAGCTTAATGATAAAAAGACCGATTTGATTCTTGCTCTGATACCTACTCAGGCACAGTGACTTTCTTCTTTCTTTTCCAGGTAGAAAGTAATCCCTTGGAAGTCCCTCTTTACAGCCGAGCCCACATTTCACAGCAAGTTAGGGAATGCTTTCTTCAACTCCTGTACCAAATATCCTCCCAGTATGTCCCTTGGCCACAAGAATTTCTCAAGACCGGTTCATTTCCACAAAGCTCTTGCATCAAACAGGCTGGATTGCTGCTAGAGCACCTTGGGGAAACAGCGTTGGTCTACTAGCCTCCTGGGGTTGCTGCAATTCGGCAGAAACAACAGGGAGAAAGAAAGGAAGAAAGATAAATAACTCGTAGTTAAGTAACTTATGGTGCACACATTTAGTGGTGAACAACATGTTATAAGCATGCTCTTTACATACCAATTTTGGAAAACCTTGAACTGAAAAAAAAGAAAAACCAGAAAGATATAACAGGATATATGCTATTTAGAAAAGAACTAAGAAGCAGAAGAGAAGGCTAAGTATATTCTTAGTTTGCATACAAGTAAATTCTAGAAAGATTTGAAAGATAGCAATAAGGTCAAATTCAGAGAACAGAGAGTTATGACAAATTATATACTTATTTTCAAATATAAAATAGAGATTTCTATTAGTTAAAGAACTGCACATTAATAAAAATACCCACAAAAGGAAAATTCAACAGAAGGCAAATGCAAACCCAAGCATTGCTGGTAACAATATGTTGGAAACATTGACTAGCATATTCTGCCAAATGTTATCATCATCCAATACAGAATAAATTGTGTCCAAATTCTCTTAAGCTTGTTACATATTCCAAAAGACAATGGAGGACAAGCTTTGTACATTTAGGATAAAACAGCGGGCAAAGTAAACTATAACATTTTTAATTATTGGGAGATTGTATAACCACTTAAAAATATTGCTTGGACAACACAACCATGAATTATTTAGTATTTATGACGGCATTATAGCTCCTGCCGAATATTCAAAATGTATCATTAGGACTAAATTTTAGTAACAATTAAAATGATTAAAAAACTTACAACCAATATTTTAATTGAAGTGCTTATTGAGTGTAAACTATAAAACTGTTTTAAAGTAAAAAAAATCGATGATACAGTGATTTCTTCTGCCATGTTCTCAGTTTTAACAAAGGCTACGTTTGTAGTCTGTTCTGGCAGAAGACGGTAAGCGTAAACCATAATAAGAACGCGTTCTTGAAAAGCATTCAGGAAACCTCCCTCCGCAAGCGTAAAAGCACGCATGCGCACTC
>LOJH01054069.1:0-12086 GCA_001685095.1 Ellobius talpinus
TGTAGGTGAGATAGTAGGGGAGTAAGCAGGTGATCAGGAAGGGGAGAGGCTTTAGGTGAGAGGCCGGGGGTTAAAACTGGCCGCCCATACATGAGTTCAAAGGGTGAGATGAAAAGGGGGCTTTTGGGAAGGGCCCTAAGCCTAAGGAGGGCCAGGGACACCAAGATTAATAAACAACTGGGGATATTTTCAGGATATTTTAATTGTAAAAATTGTATAATATAATGTGTTTCTCAAATATAAATGATGAGAAACATCTTCAATAAGAGCTTTAGAAAAAGAAACCAAGTTTGCTATTGCACCAATAAAAAGGATAACTCTCACCTCTAGACATAGAGCAGTAGTTGCTGAAAGGATAATCATTTTGTTGCTGTTGTTTTTTCAGGGATGAGTCCATTGATAGCTTATCCAGTCTTAACTGGTCATCCTTAAACTCATGTGCAAAATAGTAGCCCTAACTGGATTCAATAGATGTGTTTGTGTGCACGCATGCACGCACACACGCGTACAGCAATAATAGCTAACAATTATTTAAGGAAAAAGTTGAATTTGAGAGTGAGCAGAGAAGGACACAAGAAGCTTGAAGCAGGAAGAGGGAGGAGTAGAAATGATACAAAACAGGATTAATGTGTGAAATTCTAAAAAAATACATTCAAAGTGAAAAATGACAACATTATATAGGTAGACAGACATATAATAAAACATATAACAATAGCATATTCTGAAGAGATTTTAGACAATAAATGTTACATATTTTGGGTTTCTTACTACAGCACTAACCCATATGGTAATATTTATAATTTTAAGTGTCTAAGTATTATACACTTAGAAATTTATTATTTTTCTCAAGGGATTCTCCTTTAATCTAGAAAAGAATGTAGATAAAAGAAGTATAACAAATCAAACCTGTCACAGAAGAAAGGTCAGCAACCTATGGTGGTCAGAACACAAAATATCCTCAGGGCACATATTTAAATAAAGTTTTATTGGAGCATGAACATGCTCTCCTTTGTATCGTATATAGATGCTACAAAGATGGAACTGTATAATCACGGGATTATGATTACAGTAGTTTCCATTTTGTTCTGTATAGAAAATTTTGCACGGGCCAGCTCTCTTCTGAGGGTCAGGGCCAGCTCTCTTGCTGTTCAATGAAAGGCAAGACCAGCTTTCTCTGGACCAGTGAAGGGTGGAGACAGCTCAACATGACCATCTGATTTCATATTGCATGGTTCCTATGGCCCTCTGAGGTAATCTGGACCACAACAGCAACACAGACCCCAGTTGCAGCAGGACTATTGACCCAGACATGGCCCTTGGCAGCATCTTGGTTAGGGCCGGACAACACATTTTGGTACAGGGTAGAAGCACTGACCATTCAGGTCGGGGTTGGTTCCTATGGCAGCGTGGAGACTGAACACCACCAAGAACTCAGGTTGTGGACCCAACCCCGGGCTTCTGTGTGACCTTTGGTGGCAACACAAGACTTGTCCTTCAGCACAGACCCCAGCCGCAGTAGGACCATGGACCCAGACACACTCCTCAGAAGCAGCCTGGTCTGGATGTCACCGCTGCCTCAATTGACAGTGTAGGCCTCGCGGTTCTGCAAGGAAGAGTTGGCCTTGCACTTGGAAGAGATGGTCCCACCCTTCACCTCAACACAGGCTACGGTGAACCAACCCTGAGGACATGAGTTTCAGGGAGCTAACTCCACCCTCTCACCTCGGCAGGTGGCTCAGGCTGACAAGTGACTCCCACCCAGGTTCACAGCTGGGCCTTGGGTTGGTCTACCCTAACATCTACCCCATCTAGGACCTGCTAGAGCCCAGAAAGGACTGGTGTTGTGGAATGGAACATTACCTGCAGGATCCCATGACTCGGAGCAGCTACGGGCTATCCCAGCCCAGGAATGATCCAGTGATGATGCTGTACCAGAAACCAGAGGCCTTTAACCAGACCAGTGACTCATCCCAGTGAACAATTGTCACTAGTTGATTGGACAAAAGAACATACCACTATGGCATACTGAGGCTCCCAATGTCACCAGGACAAATGAAGAGGTGTTTGAGAGGCAGCAAAGAAGGAACAAAGAGGTCTTTTTGTTTTGTTTTGTTCTCATTTTTTTGTTTGCTTGCTTGCTTGGTGTTGTTTTGATTTGATTGATTTCTTAAAATTTTCTTTTGTGAGGGGGCACTGCAGGGTTGAGGGGAGTATATGGAGATACCAGGAGGTGAGCAGAATCAGGGTACATGTTGTGAAACTCCCAAAGAATCCATAAAGAAATTTAAAAAGGAGAGAGAAAATTTTGCTGCTGATGCCAATGGGTCAATGCTAGCATGTATGGTCTCACATCTATGAAGAACATACGCTGAGGACTGCTTGAGCTAATGTTTTAAGCAGTAATTATTTTAAATTATTTAATATAAATTACTGTTTAATTATGCATTATTAGATAAAATTCAATATAAAAGAAATAAGAATATTTTGAGACATGTAATTAGAAAATATGTTGTTTTTCTAATAAAGCAAGCTATTTCTATTTTCTCCATACTTACATCTTTAGATTTAAAGTTGAATTTTAAACAGAAAATGCATTGAGACATCAGACACATTGGCCAGTCTAGGTACATATCAGCCAGATATAAATGTATTGGCTTTCCCTCTTTGTTAACCTTGAAAATATTATGAGGACTGGATAATGCTCCTGATTTCTTTATGGTTTAGCTTCTATTGTTTTCAAATCTTTGCATTAGCCAAGTATCGTTCCTTTCTAATGAGACAGCCTTTGTCCCTGATTGATACTATTGTAAAGTCATAATTAGGACTGCTGGAAAATGAAACAAACAAACAATAACCCTGACACCCAAAGGAGAGAGGGAGAGATGAGACAGCAGGATATTGTTCAGATTCCCTTTGATATACACTGAAGTGAGAAGCTTATATCCACAAAGATTCTTCTTCAATCACATGACAAAGTACAGTGCTACTTCAGAACAAGCTATAGTGCACACCAGCTTCCAGTCTCAGAGGCACTATGAGCAGGGCAGTGTTCAGAAGTGCTCACTGTGACCACATTTATGGGGCACGAATCTTTGAATATGTTCTCTAATTCTCCCAGGGACTCAGTAAAGGAAGCTACAGCCACAGAAGAAAGAGAAGACTTAGTCATTTAGGAAGGAGAGCAAAACCATGGGGAAGGATAGAGTGTCTCAGCCACAGAGTTTCCAAGAGGTTCTCCTGACGTCAGTGCCTGTACCGCCTGGCTTATAACTGCACAAAATTATCTTCTTTCTTTGGAAATGAGGTCAAGGGAGTTAATACGACAATCAAAGCATCAGCAGTTTTCAAATATTGTTGTTGAAATGAAGAGTGGGGGCTTTTTAGAATAAATGGCATCAAAATGCTGGACAATGATCACATAAAAGGGAGGAAATTCTCAGAATTTCTTCAGTATTTTATGTAATTATGAAATCAAGCCTATATAACAAAATTTGAAATAAAAATTTCCACATTAGTGCAAATAAAGTCTCTTTTTTCTACCCTGTCTGCACACACATTTGTAGATTTTTTTAAAAACTTTTTATTGACCTGAAATATTCTATTTTTCTTATCCCCAAGAATAGCCTTAGACCCTGAGACTACTATATTATCAGTTAACTATTCCCAAAATTTCAGTATTACATTGTGAAGGGGAAGCCGGATGTCTCATGTATCTCACGTTGCCTTGACTGACTATATACTAGAGGTTGATTCAAATTTTTGGTCCCTTCACTATCACCTCTTGAGCATGGGGCCTGTAGACATAGGGCACCATTCCCTGTCTACTCAGTGCTTTAGGTAGCTTGAAGCTTTGTGCAAGCTAAGTAAGCACTCTACCAAGTTCTGCATCCTCAGTGCTATGAAACTAATTGCATTTACACACGGCCATCTACTATAACCCAATAAGCCCTCCTCTTTATGTCTTCTGAATAGACTTTACTACTTTTGTAAAAATCAATACAAAAATTGATAAGAAACATAATTGAATGTGATTAGTTCACATCTATTAGCAATTACTTTCTTATCATTAGCTCCTGTGGGAATGTCACAAAAATTTATGCTACAGAAAATGCATATATTTATGTAACAAGGATAACACAGAAGTTAATAGTAAGAAGAACCCCCATCTGTCATGCTTTCTGCTTTTGTTATGTTTCAGAAGTAATTATAAAGGTAATTTCTGTATTGACACATTGAAGAAAGTTCCAACAACTCTACAGCATAGGAAATATTTTATTCAAATTTAAAAATAAACCCAGGGCAGGATACTCTTTACATCATTCTCCATTTTGTTTTATTTTGTTTTCTAGGCCAATGTAGAATCAAAGACATCTGCTGTGTAACAAACAGGCACAAAATATTCTAGATCAACAGAGAAGTATCCATGTGGAAATCTCTCTTACCATATTTTATTTTTAGGATTTTTTTCATTGAATTGACTTGGTTTTATGCTTCATCTCAATCTTAGGAAACTGCAGCATTTAACAATTACCATTCCTATTTGTTTTGAGTTTTGACATCTACCTTCTGAAAAAAGGCAGACTGTAAGTTTAATACGAGAAAAAGAAAAGCCTTCCAAGTGGAATTTCCAAGACACTTCTAAATAAGTCCTCTATGAGGCAGACTGTTTCCATACCACTGTAACCAATCAACTGTCTAGTAATCTGCATGTTTGCTGGTTTCATGGAGCTTAGAACTCCACATGAGAGACAACAAAGCATCACAATGCTTGTAACTGTACCAAGATGTAAGTATAGGTGTTTTTTTGTTTTTTTTTTTTATTTTTCAAAGAATGCCTTTAGTTTTCTACTCCTTGCCTACATTTCATCTAATTATCTTTTGAAAAATTCTCATTGTTTTAACAGAAGAGCAGATATTAAGGGATGTCCTTTCTCTACTATTCTTGGCAAGCTTTAATGAACCTTTAAAGGAAATACAGAAATCTACATCTCAAGTGGTGTAATATGGTTTGCACACTCTAATTCATCTACATTGTTTCCAGAACTCCAACTGGGATTTGCTGCTTTTTCTAACAACTTTGAAATAGATGGAGAAATTGAAGCAAGAATTTTCTAACATGTAATAATGCACAGACTGTAAAGTAGTTATGCAGCTTCAAAGAAATAGAAACGAAACAATACAGTGTTTAGAGCACCAACTTTGTGGTAAGGACAACAAAGAAAAAAGGAACGAATACAAGGTAGAGAATTAGAGTGCCTATTGTGGGTTACAGGAGAGGATGTGAGATTAGGAACATCACTAACGCTTCTTTTATTGATTTATATGGGGAGTCCTCAAAGTGTATGCTATAATAATGCTTCATTGCTTCCATATATTTTACATACATGTGCTAATAATTGATTATTATGTATTCATACACTAAGTTGTGATTTATCAATTATAACACTGTAGGTAATCATATTATTTATTCCCTACCATCTGCTCGTAAAAATTAATTAGAAGGAAGTAAGTCACTAAAAGTAGCATTTGCAGTGTCTAAATAGGAGATAGAAAATGATGTCAGCTGTGTAATCATTAAAACATGAAGTTCTGGTGTATTAGTCTCGATGTACACCATCTGAAAGGGCAAGATGCTAAGAAACACTCTCATTATAAAAAGAAAATCTTCTGAGTGAACTAATCAGGGCTTCTCACTAGATGACAGGGATTGAAACCTTGACACAAATATGTTTTGACAGTAGTCAAGGGATTCAGAATAAGAGCCTATAATTTAATCAGCTAATTCCCCAAAAAAGATCCACAACCAGAAATAGTTTTGTACAAGAAGATGTCAGCAAGGTGGGCAGTACAAATCGGGTCAATTCAGACAACGAGCACATTTCAGAACATCTACATTTTATCATATGAAGGGCACTCTCAAAAGTTAGTGAATTAGAACAAGTTTTTTAAGTACTGACAGTATTGTCTGCCTTATCGGGACTTTTTTAACCCATTAATATGCAGCTCCCCCACAGAAGCTTAGCCACAGAAAGAAAACAAAATTTATTAGTTCATGTGAATGAAATAAGTCTAAATTCCGTTTACCAGGACCAGTTACATTTATTATTAGTAGTAGCTGTAGTCACATTTTCAACAGGATCAGAGGCCTGATGCCTGGGATTATGCCCTAGACCATAAATATTCATATATGTATATATATATTATGTATGTATGTGTGTGTGTATGTATCAAAATACCACCTTGTTTAGGTGAAAATACATACTTTGATAAATTTTGCAATAGTTCACATATGAATCAAAGAACTTAAGTATAGCCTAAAATTTATTGAAATAGAAAGATAATGTTCATTCTTAACATACAGCTGTTTTTAAGATTTCCTGCATCCATTTTCGACTATTTTCTTTTACTTTTTATTGAATGTAGTTTTATCTTACAATAAGGACTTTAAAATGACACACAGAGCTGGAGAAGTGTCTGAGGTTAAGAACACGTCCTGACTGCTCTTGTAAAGTTGTAAGTTGGGTTCCAGGCACCCACATTGGGAAGTATGTGACTGCCTTCTAACTCCAGTTCTATGGACGCTAACAAATTTTTCTGACCTCTGCTGCCACTGCACTCAAGTGCACAAACTCTCTCACTGAGACACAATAATTGAAAATAAAAGTAAATTGGAAAATTAACATAGTAATGCAATGACATTTGGTGTTCCAATATGCTAAACACATCATATAATGATTAATTCAGGCACATAATATGCAATACTGTCTATAATTATGTTAGTCATCAATTTAGATCCATTTCCAATGTAAATTATTAATTTAAAAAAAGTTAAGCATGAATATTATGGCACCATTTGTGTCAAAAGAGAACAAATATTAAATTTAAGATTTTACTTAGGTGGAAATACAAATGCATAAATAAGAAAACAAATTAATCACAAACATCAATTTTGTCTAAGAAAAATTTTGACAAGGTCACATGAAGCCTTTCCACATTTCCTGCTGCTTTTTCATCTTAGCTTCCTTTTAACAATGTGATGTGAGGACAGAGCCCAGGAAAAGATGAACACTTCTGAGAGGAAGATAAACAAACTAAACGACAAACAAACAGGAAAATCCTGTGAAGATGAATATCTAAGAAGAAAAGATGCTCATACAGAATTTTCCAAGGTAGTATTCAAAGAGACAGCATTAAAACTCAGGATGAATCTGCAAGGAAGCTGTTGAGCGTGATTAAAACTGACAGAGACAAGAGAGTCTTGGACCAAATATACAGCCCGTATTTCCAGACAAATGGCACACAGCGGATGTGTGAAGAGGTAAGGTATTCACATCCCAAAGATGATCCAATGCTGGGACGGCAGCATGACCAGTCACTAAGTCTGGAAAGCTCTTAGACTAGAACCATTTTCACCAAAACCTCAGAAATTTCATTTTGACTAATAGTCTACTATATTGCTTGAAAATTTCAAACTAAATTACTTTTGCACTCAAATTTTGCTAGTTATTACAAATGTTCTTCTTATTGAATAGTGCATTCCTATACCCTATCTTATCTCCTCCTTGCAAAATCTTTGTTAATTATGCATGATTTGTTTTAGTCATGCATTGTTATATGTGTCAAAATTGTATAGGGGTATGAAAAAAAGGTAAGAAACTGTAATTAAATTTGTGGAAAAACTCTGAAACTCAATGTGACAGAGGTTGGAGCATAGTATTAACCCCCTGATGTCTGACACCTTCTGCATCCCTTGTGTGTTTTAGCACACAAGACCTTAGCTTTGGACAAACGAAATAGTCTCTGAGTTATTAAAAAAATACATTTAATTGTGGAAATTATGTTGAGAATGTAGTTGTTAAAAATGCTAAAACTGTAAAAAACGTCAACAATCTGAAGAATATGTGAAGCCAATGCATTAGTATATGATATGAAGTAGGAATGTGTGCATTTTTTTCAGATTGTTTTCTAAGAAAGAGCCATAATTAAATGTAATCTAACATTCTTATCATAACCTGTTTTGTAAAGTACTAGGTGTGTGAAAAAATAAAACATTTCTTCTTTAAAGGAGGTCATACAGTAGCAAATCTATTTTTAGACAATAATTATGATATATTTTGCAAGTACTATACTGCAGAAATATACAATATCAGGGACATCTGATATGTATAATAAAACTTTAAAAATACTGTGTTTGCTTTTTAAAAATATAGCACTGTATACATTTAAAGCATGACCAAATTAAATCTGAGGAGTTGCCTTCAAGATTTTTGCATTTCATTCTTCCTATAGAACAAGTTTGTAAGTTTATGGATATATTAACAAAATCAAGATTTTTCATTTCAGCGTATCAATACATACCACAGTTGCGTACAGTAAGAAAGCAAATGGTCAATATTCCAACTGTAAATTGAAAAGAAACAACAAAATTACTTGTGTGAGGATCTTAAGTAGACAAATAATAAACAGAGACCATGGAGGGATGATTTAATGAGAAGTAGTGGATATTGGTTTATTTAAGCCTGCAATTGCTGGTTCGATACATTAATTCTAAATAATTTTAAATGTTACAATAAAAACAAAACAAATTAAAAAAACCTAAACGAACAAACAAGCAAAGCTTAGGAATGCTAAATACCCAGGGAACCACTTCTTCCCTGTGGACCACGCGTTGCACTGGACAGCTGATTTGCTGGACTCCATCATTTTCATTCTTATCTCTGACACGAAGCCTAAACTCTAAGCCCAGAAAAATGAGTCAACAAGAGGCTTATTCTAACATAAGGTAGATATATATTTAACTCAATGATCCACACCAATACAGATAATTTATGTCTCCTTCAAAGTGTGCAATTAACTCCAAAGTAAATATTTGTGAAATCACCTTCTCACATAAGAGGAGATTTTAGTAATTTAGTGTGGGCATGTATATTATTCTAGCATTCCAGTTCATATAGATCTGAGTGAAATAAGGCAGATTTTTACATAAATAAGTTTTGTGATTTTCCATCACTTACAATTCTGAAAATTTTTAATATAAAAGATTAACAGAAAAAGTATGCACTTAGGTGTTGTACCTTAAAGAACATTTCTGGAGGGTAATATACAAAAAGATAAGTTAGTATTCAAGTCAAAAGATCATGGTTAATATACACTCATGATACTATTGAAATTGTGGGAAATACTGGGATAAAAAATGTGATATAGGATCACATGTGGAATTTGTCTGTGTTTTGTTCCAGAAGGAAAGGTGAAAAAAAATTTTATTCTTATCTCATGATGGACACTTTCCTCCTTAAAGCTACAGACAGAAATTAAAACATGGTGATTTTTCATTACTGACACGTTCTGACCAGCATAGCAGTGCTCGCCAGAACTTAGACCCAGCTGCATGGACCTGCTCTCATCAGTAATCCGCTGACTCTCCTGGAGCCTTCCTCATAATAGTGGATAAGTGGAAGCCTTGTCAACATGCAGTTTCCTGTCCTTTCCAGGCAGTTGTGAGGTCTGTACCAAAGAAGCAGCCAGCCACATGGCGATTTTTCCCAAGGAAGGGAAACAGCACATACCTTTGACATTGTAGGATCTGACCTACTGCTTTAATTAGCATTTTTTTCAGAAAAGAAAGGAGAAATGACAGCTAATCTTTTCTACTTCCTTCCTGTGGTCTGCTTCTCGAGCAGCATTCCCAATTAGTCGGGGGAGCCAGTCAAAGCAAACTGTGAAGTACGACTCTAGAACCTCCTGCATAATTTAGAATGTATCTGCACATGAAGATCTGACATGGAAGGAAGACACCTTTTTGATTTATTTCTGTTATGTGGAGTGTTTTCCCTGTCTATGTGTGTGCACTATGTCTGCATCTGGAGCTCTTGGAGGTCAGGATAGGTCTCGAATCACCTGGTCGTGGAGTGATAGATAATGGCAAATACCAGTTATAGAAAAAAAGAGGCCAGGTGGGTGCTGGCAAGTGACCCGGACACTAAGGTGTGTGTAACCATGGACCTATCTTTCCAGCCACAATGGCAGAAAGAGTTCTCACTTCCTTGTCATGAAAATTTTACCAAGCAATTTCCTCCCTTAGGACCTATTATAAATTAACAGAAGTGAACCACAGAGACCTACATTGGAGGAAGCTTTTATTTATCACATTACCAAGATCCTTTTAATTTGCACAGAGTTCCTTAAAGCCAGCCACTACCTCTTACCCCAGACTTCTGAGGATGCAACAGCAGATGAACGAAAACTGTAATGGGTTTGATCTCCTTAGGACATAAGCATTAGTGGGGAGCAATTTTGAAAGTAATTGACTATACTTTACCCAGCACCGGGAGGGGGCAATTTTGAAAGTAATTGACTATACTTTACCCAGCACCGGGAGGGGGTCGTTCTTACAGCCCAACTTTTTCTGAGGCTCGTGTGGTTAGCATTTGCCTCCGCTGTGTGCCCATGTGTTAGGTTTTCATCCCTCAGAGGCATTCAGTATCTCTCTGGTATTCAAAACACAGCCTAAGAATATAATGGCGCTAACTAATGCTGCCCCAGTTGATTGTTGAGAACCTTTCACCCTTAGGGAACCCAAATGCGTTGTTTCCACCTTGACAGTTTCACATTTCTCTCTACTTAAGAATCTGCATAAAATAAAGGAACATATTACCTCTGATGATTTGTAATTTAATGAACCCAGTTTCTCCACTAAAGCTTTTATTGCAAGATACAGATCCATTCATAAACCATGATCGGATTCGATTTTCTTAAAACTGTTTACATTGTCTATTGTGAATTTATATGTTCAATAAACATTTACTTTAAAATATCTTTATGTTTACGAAGAAAAGTAAAGATTGTCAGCTGAGGTGAGAATAAGAGCACTCAGGAGACTGAGACAGAAATGCCATGAGTTGTGTATATAATGGGTTACATAGCAATGTTGCCTCTCCAAAAAAAGGTCAAATGTTAGAAACAATTTTGTATTTTTTGTTTTTATTGTTCATTATAACTGATCATATATTATGTAAAACAAATAATGTTATATTTTACTAATGTCCATATTTTATTCATATTTTCTCTTTGTCTCCTCACATATCTTTTCTGTTCTGGGGTGATATAACAGATAGAACCTGATGCAGAAGCCAGTATACAAAACTAAGGCAATACTGAGTCAACAATAGCAGTATTACTGAATGTCAAACATGTCTGTGGACAGTGCTACAGACTACAGAGCTCCAGCAGTTATCAGCAAAGTCCATTCATAAAGGAAGGCAAAAAGGTAATATCAGGTAAGAACATGGTAATGGCTTGCCTCCAATACTTACATTGACAGATTCCCAGCAATTATATTAAAGTTATGCAAACACTGGGAGCCAAACATTGGAAGTCTGGATTTTCTGCCGGTGTCAATACTTCAGAGTATGCCATACACCCATCAACTTCCCTCTGTATTGCCGGCTATGTTTGATGAGCAAACAGAAAATTCTACTTAGCTTGTCAGATACCTATGTACCTAAAGGATGGCCTTCACATACTTCATATTAATTTAGATTTCTGATAGCCAGAAAATAGAGGATTTCTATTTTATAGTAAGGATACAAGGTACCTGGAGAAAGAACTATCGATTACATTTAACAACCAAGTGTATGTGAGTGTGTGCACCTTCACACACACTCACGTGCACGCGCGTGAGCATACACACACACAGAATGGGAATGAAAACGTGTGTGTGTGCGTGCGTGCATGTGTGTGTTTCCTAACAAAAAAATGAAAGTTATGTGGCTTGTGGAAATTGAATCACACTCCATTTCCTAAGGAAAATGTGAATGGACTCCAGTGATATGCACTTGGGGCATCATGGAACTAGATTCAATGCTTTGTGAACCAGAAGCATCACAAAAAATTTGAATCCCACACTTAGATGGACGGCTTTAGTGGTTTTTTTGTGTATGTCCTATATTTTATTTTTTTATTATTATTAAAAATTTACACCTCCTCCCCTCCTCCCATTTTCCTTCCCCTTCCTCCATTCCCCCTCCCCCTCACTTTCCATTCCAAAGAGCAGTCAGGGTTCCCTGCCCTGTGGGAAGTCCAAGGTC
>LOJH01054071.1:0-11346 GCA_001685095.1 Ellobius talpinus
CTCAGTGGAGGGGTTGGGTACATGGCTTAGTGGGTTTAGTGCAAGCTGTGCAAGCATAAGGACCTGAGTTCGAATCTCCAGGACCCATAGAAGAGAGCTGACCATACCAGTATACTCCTGTAGTCCATCCCAAAGCTAGGAAGTTGAGAAAGGAGGATCAGGGTTGCTTGTTGACCAGTCAGTCTACACATATACTCTACACACACACACACACACACACACACACACACACACACACAGAGTGGGGGAGGGAGGTATGGTGGCTCATGACTATAATCTCCAAACTTGGGAGGTTGATCTTCTAGAGTTGGTAGAGTGCTCGCCTAAGGTTCATGTGGCCCTGGTTTCAGTCCCAGCAGGGTACAACATAGAGTGTGGTGGTGAGTACTTGTAATTCTGGCACTCACGACGTAGAAGCAAGATCAGTTCAAGGTCATCCTTCTCTGCACACAAGTTTGAAGCTGGTCTGGGATACAGAATATTCTGTCTCAAAAAAGTTTATCATTCTGCCTTCTCCGGTGAACAGCATAATTTAAACTTCAGAGTTTAAAAGATATAGACTCCTTGCCTTTTTTTCCTATTCTCTGAACTTCATTCTTACCTCAACTATATATCATGCACAGATATTTTAAGATTTTAATAATAATAGCATTTCCCCACTTGGTACTACCCTTGGTCTTAGTCAAAGGCATAGAAGTGGCCTCACAACTGACACAGATGAAAATAAAACATTACATATATGAGCCTGGGGCTGAAGAGGTGACTCAGCAGTTAAGGGTACTGGCTGCTCTTCCAGAGTCCTGAGTTCAATTCCTGGTAACCGCGTGGTGACTCCCAACCGTCTGCAGTGGGGTCTGATGCCCTCTTCTGGCATAGAGGTATTCATGCAGATACAGCACTGATATGCATAAAACAAATAAATAAATCTTTAAAAATATGAGATTGGACGTGTAGCTTAGTAATTAACACTTACCCAGCACTTGTAAAGCTTTGGGTTGACCCCCCCAGCATTGAACCCCTCAACATTTTCTTAAATGTAAGAAAAGCAGAGAATATATTTCGGTGTGCTTCCAACTCATAAAACATCCACTGTTTTGATATTTTGGTTTGCTGTTATTAAGCGCGGTTTCCCGTTTTCCTGCTGCCAGCCATCATCATCTCTCCCCTCTGGTGTTAGCCTTAGGCAAACTGTCATTATGGAGCTGACATCAAAGAAAATGACAGCTCAGATATATTTGCATAAATCAAGTCAGCAGTTCCTACTGCTTACATAACCTTTGCATACCTGCAGACTGAGTCTCTAACTACACAGCCAGCATCGCTGGGGCCCGAGGAGGGAGAGGCAGAAGAGGGAGAGAGGAAGATAGAAAAGGGGGAGAGGGGAAGAGAGAGAACCTTGAATTGTGAAATATAGGAAAACTTTTTAGAGTTTATCTTCTGTAAAGATTGTTGTCTAACATGATGGAACGCAGAGTGACTGCAAGGCAGAGTAAATGGTGGTGAAGGTCACCGGAAAGGACTTCAGATGGAGTTCCAAATTCTGGGAGGCAGGCAGGGTCTGGGTTCTTTTAGGGAAGTTACAGGAACTCGCTGTGTAGCTTGGTATTCACCACAAAGCTCAGGCTGACCTTGAGTTTGTACCAATCCTCCTGCCTCAGTTTCCCAAGAGCTGTGTTTATAGGAACGGCAGCTAGTACATAGGGCTTGCACAATTGCTTTCAAGTACCCCCTCCCCGCTTTTTAAAGGTTCTATTGATTCTTTGTGGATTTCACATCATGCACCCCAATCCCACTCATCTCCCTGTCCCTTCTTATCTGTCGTCTGTCACTGCAACTCCACCCCCAAAATAAAACAAAATTAAAAAAAGACAAGAACAAAGCCTCATCGTGTCAGCTGTAGCATGTCACAGTGAGTCACACAGCATACGCTTTGTCCATTCATCTTTACTTGCAAATGTCATTGGACCGGTTCGAGGCCTCTGGCTTCTGCTACACTATCAATACTGGATCCTTATGGGAACTCCTCTTGGATATCCTGTTGTCACCCTGTGTCGTGGAGATCCTGAAGCTTTGGATCTGCAGAACCAGCCCCTTCATGTGCTCCAGCAGATCACAGATGAGGCGGATATTGGGATGGGCCAACTCATAGCCCTGGGTCTGGGACTGGGTCGTAACTGAGTTGATCAGTTTTCCAGCATCCTTACCACCAGGGGGGAGCTCTCCAGCTCTGCGAGCTCACCCCGTGCCAAAGGCAGCAAGGGGTGAGGAAGTTCTTCTTCCATGCCCTCAGTGTGGCTCACCACACCCACAACACCAGGGCCAGCTCTACCATGCTACCCAGGCAAGGTGCAGGGCCCACTCTCCCAAGTAATACAGTTGGTGAGGGGCAGGACCAGCTCTGTGCAGCCCTTGGATAGCGACATGATCTCAAGCTGCAATCAAGACCAGGGACATCCACATGGCCTTTGATAGTAACATGGGCCATGGACATTGACACAGACCCCTGCTGCTGCTTGGTCATGGACCCAGACATGGCTCTCAGCGGCAGCATGGGCTGGGACTTCACCCAGGTGACTTCACAGGCTACTCACATCAGGCTCTTCCTCTCCACCCCTGAGTCTCCAGTTGCACCTATTTTCATGGTGCCCAAGCTATTTCGCTTCTTTCTCTCACACCTCTCCACCCCATACTTGCACAGTGTAGTGGCTTGTGCTATGGGCGGGCCGCACACTGGGTAGGGCTCTTGGTTGTCTTCCAAGTGTTTGTCCAACCCAGCACTTCCTAAGGAAATAAATCTCTGGCCAAAGTTAGACAGAGCACAGTAAAACTGTAATTCAACGTGAGAGTCATCCAGTCTCGTGGCTGAACCGCCACCACAACCAACTAGAGAGATCAGAAGATAGACCAATAATGAGAAGTAAACACAGAGGACATGTCCAGTCAGTCGTGGGTCTCCATTCTGCAGGCACTGCTCTTCTTGGGCTAGGATGCAGCTCTGGGGATCGCATACAGTGATTCATACAGTGGTTGGTTTTCTCAAAAAAAAAACCCCAAAAAACGACATAGGCCCACTAGCGCTTGGCTCTACTGATGGGCAGTGTAATTCACCTTGGCCCGAGGAGCAAGAACAGCAACTGCCTTCACCTCTCCTACTCTGCATCACTTCGTAGCACGCGAATCACTTGTCTTCGGTTTCTCCACCATCTATCCGCTTGCTTCTTTCCCTCCCATCGCTCCACCATCTATCTACTCAGCTCACTTCTAGCTGGGCCTATACAACCCGTCAGCCTGGGCCCTTTTAGGACCTGGTCTGGTCCACTGTGTTGTCTAGTCATTTCCCAGTGCCCAGGGTGTGTCTCTTGATGATCCCAGTCCTGCCGGGTGTCGGCACTGTTCCTCACGGCCTCCTCACTTTGGTCCTCTCTCAGTCCTGCCTCACCAAGCTGGAGGAGAGGTGACAGAGCGCTCACTCTCGAGAGAAAGAGATGCCCTAGCTGAGGCTATAGCAGTTGAAGCCGTCTCCAAAAGTCAAGAGCCTGACGCTCAGGCCGCTGCGTCCCCCAGCATCATTTTGATTCCTTCTCATTGCTCCCCACCCCCATTTAAATTACTAATTCCTATACCTTGTAGCATAATATCTTTCAATTATTTTTATGATTTATTTATGTGTTTATGTATGCATGTGCACATGCCTGAGGAGGTCAGAGAGTTACAAGCACTTGTGAGCTGCCTAGTCTGGGTGCTGTGAACTGAACTTGAGTCCACTGCAAGAACAATACATGATCATCTTAACCACTAAGCAATATCTCCAGTCCCATTTTTTTTAGGTTTTGTCTTTAAGATTAAAAACTTGATTTATGTGCATGAGTGTTTTGTCTTTACGTGCATATGTGCACCTCTTGTACGCCTGGTGCCTGAGGTATCCAGAAGAGGGTGTCAGATCTCCTGGAATGGGAGTTACAGGCAGTTGGGAGCTGACAAATTGGCACTGGGAACTGTAAATGCTCTTAACTGTTGATGCGTCTCTCTAGGCCCTAGCATATCTTTGAATGTAGAAGTCAGGACAGCTCCGATGACTCAGAGGGGCAAGGGACCAGAGTTGTATATCCAGGACACACATGGTGGAAGGAGAGAACTGGCTCTTATAAGTTGTCCCCTGTCCTCCACACGCCTGACATAACTTGACTGAAACTGCGTTAGGCAAAATAAGGAAACACAAAAGATCATAGTACTTAAGTTAATATGTAGTAGACCCATTTTGTGTTGGTTCACACGATTCTAGCCAGACTCCATCTTCTTCACAGTGAGTTCCTTAGGAAAATGATTCCTTCTTTCCAGTAGTGTAGGAAGGCGGTTCACTGGGCTGACCCCCCCACCATGCACTCGTTCCTAACAAGAAAGTCCTACTCAGGCTTCGTAGACTACTGAATAAAATTCTGGCAGTGGAGTGAGCTCAAATGGCACAGAGAGGGATAGCTTTCCAAGCACAGGGTGTGGCTGTCAGAAAAGCACACACGCAAGCCACCAACATTCATTCGCCACAATCGATGTATCTGCTTCTGTGGTTTTCCTTTTTTTGTTTTCATTTTCACTTAACAGATTCAGGAAGAACAGAAACTAGCTCTGCTTTTTCTTGTGTCTTCTAGGTCAACGTGAAGACCCTGATCATCATCATGTTGAAGTAGAAACAAGGTATAAAGCCATTTAAACTTAGTTTCTCTGAAGTCTGTGTAACAGTGTGGATTCTTTGATCAGAAATGCTATGCATTGCCTAAATATCCATAGACTGTGCCCCAGAATGATAAGTTCTGATGTCTGTACATCCATCGTGTGTGTGTGTGTGTGTTTTCTTTAGCATGGCAGATTCTATACCCCTGAGCTATATCCTCTGCCCCTAGACAATCACATATTGATTCCAAAGAGGAAAGACTGTTGGTACTATTTTAGTTTTTAATTTTACTTTAAAAGGAGTGGATTTCTCTAAATTCTATTGAGTATCCAAAAAGCCCTCTGGTGGTTTCCCATCACCACCTAAAGCAGGTATGGTGGGGCTGTGTCTGTGATTCCAACATTCAGAAGATGGGGGCAGGAAGTCCAGGAGTTTAAGGCCAACCACAACTGCACAGTGAGTGGAGATGGATTAAACAAAGTATTTGTGGGTAGTGGGATCTTCAGGACTTGGTATTTGATTAGACACGAGGGTAAAAGACGTCTCAAGAAGATTCTGTTTGTGGGGAGGAGGCTGGGGAGATGGCTAGTGCTCAACATACAAGTGTGGGAACCCGAGTTCAGGACCCAGGTGCCCATGCGAAAGCAATAAACATTGGGCCTGGTCTTATGCTCTGGAACCCAGTGCTGGGAGTGGGACAGGGACAGGAGGACCCTGGGAGAACAATGCCCAGCCGACCTTTCCAGTCGGTGAGCTGTAAAGTGGAAAGTGATAGAAGACTCCGAGATCAACCTCTGGCCTGCACCTGAACATGTGTTTACACACTCACAGTAACATGTACACACACCACATGCTTACAAAAATACAATTTAAAAATGATGATCCTGGTTTGTTTCTTGAAAACGTGCTAACATTAGCACTGTCTACCCAACAAGGGAAAGGTGAGTTATGAGGGCAGAAGCAACACTTTTAAAGACACATCTTGTTTTTGAAGAGTTTCTATTTACTTGTTTATTTGTAGACGGGCTCAGGCTCACCTCTAACTCAACACATAGTTGAGGATGACCTTGAACTACTGATCCTCCTGCCTCTACCCGCACAATGCCGGGATTACAGGTATGGGTAACCATGTCACCCAAGCATTCTACCAACCTAGCTCCATCTCCAGCCTGAGAATTTATATTCATGTTAATTATTAATATGAATACATATTAATTTGTTTAGTTTAAAATTAGTATATTAGATTTTCTCAATTTCTCTAAAAATTCTAAAAGATAGCAAAAGTTAACATTGTGCATATTGAATTTGGGCAGGTTTTAAATTTTTTGTTTAAATTTATTTATGTGAGCACACACACACACACACACACACACACACACACACACACCCCGCAGCACACACGTAGAGGTCATAGGACAGCTGAAGGAAGTGGGCTTTCTCCTTCCACCATGTGGGCCCTGGGGATTGAACCCATGTTGTCTGTCATGTTTGGCAGCAAGTGCCCTGACCTACTCAGCCATCTTGCTGGTCCTAAATGGCTGTTTTTAAAGAAAATCAGAATCCCTGATGGGAAAGGGAAAACTTTTATCTCGGAAAAGAAATTCAGGCATAGACAGAGACATGGGATTCTAAAATGTCTAATAATTTAAGACTACCTGCTATCTATCAGTTAATCATCCAGGTTCTGTTCCTCTCTGTTTTTCCTCCCCTCTTCCCTGTTTTGAAGCAGGGTCTTACATGGCCCAATCCAGCCTAGAACATGCTATGTAGCCAAGATATCTCGCCACATCCTTCCATGATTGTTGTTGTTGTTGTTGTTGTTGCTGTCATATAGCTTTTAAGACAAGTTCTCCATCTTAAGCCCAAGACAGCCTCAAACTCATGACGATCCTTGCCCCAGCCTCCTTGGTGTTAGGATGACAAGTGTATGCCATCACACTTAATGATCCATTATCTAATTGTAAAATCAATAAACAGACTCCGCTGCAATAGGATATAAAGTTTTTTTAAGCACTACTTATTTTTAAGCAGTTTATCCTCTTATATATGTCCATCTTAACTTGTTAAGTTTAAATTTGCTATGCTGGGAACTAGGGAAACTCTCAGTCATTTAAGTGCTTACTGTGCAAGTACCAGGACCAGAGTCCAATGCCTGAACCCATCCATCTAGGAAAGCCCAGCAGATCAGCATGTGCCTGTAATCCCAGGACTGGGGAGGTGGGCTCAGGAGGATCCTGGGGCTTGCTGGCCAGCCAGTCTGTCTGAATCAGTGAGCTCCAGGTTCAGTGAAAAACACTGTCTCCAGAAGAAGGAAGAGGATCTGGAGAGATGGCTCAGTGATTAAGAACATGTACTGCTCCTGCATACGGCCTCAGTTCATCCAACACCCGTGTCTGATGTTCAGAAGCCCCTATAGCTCCAGCAGCAGAGGATCCAACACCTCTGGCACCTGTGCACATGTGCGCACACCAGTACGGAGATACACGCACATGCATATAATTAAAAACAATGACAGTAAATATTTAAAAAACAAGGTGGAGGCCAGGCGTGGTTGTGAATGGCTTTTAATCCCAGCAGTTGGAAGGCAGAGCCAGGTGGATCTCTGGGAGTTCAAGGCTAGCCAGGACTACATAATGAGATCCTGCCTCAAAATAAGCAAATAAGTAAATAAATAAATGGTGAAGAGTAATTGAGGAAGACACTACTGACCTGTCTCCATAGCATGTGAGTACATACACATGCTATGTGTACACATAAGACACACAAAAGATGAGTGCACTAGATTTTCTTTATTAAAAAAACTTTTTATAAAAACAGCATATACTTTTTGTAGAGAAAATAGAAACTGAGGAAAATATTTAAAAAGAAAATTAAAAATACTTGCAATTCTACTTTGTAAATATAATCACTATTTAGGAGTATTTTCCACTTTTATTTCTAATTATTTTACAAATATAATTTCTTCAAAATTTAATAGTGTACACATTTTAATTTTGTATCCACTTTTTTGTATTGTTAGGGACTGAACCATGTATTTGGTTTTTTTCCTATCTGATACTGCCAAGTATCTTTCATGCCACGAAATGTCTCAGGGCCAACAAGATGGCTCAGAAGGTAAGCCAAGCCTGGTGAACTGAATTTAATCCCTAGAGTCTACATGGTGGAAGGAAGGGACTCCCATCAATTGTGCTCTGACCTCCACACATGCACATATGCATAGAAATAAATATAAAAATAAACAAAAGGCTTCATAGCTGAGTGTGATGTTGCATACCTATAACTACAATCCTGAGGAGGCCGAGGTAGGGGATTTAGATGTTCTAAATATATAAATATATAATATGCATTGTTATATATATTATGTACTCTTTTTTTTTGGTTTTTTGAGATAGGGTTTCTCTGTAACTTTGGAGCCTGTCCTGGAACTAGTTCTTGTAGACCAGGATGGCCTTGAACTCACAGAGTTCCGCCTGCCTCTGCCTCCTGAGTGCTGGGATTAAAGGCATGAGCCACCTCTGCCTGGCTTATATTATGTATTTCTATATAAGTTATTTCATATATATCATATTGTATATTATATCTACATATTTATTATATGTATAATATGTAATATATGAATATATAGTGAAGCCTTGCCTAAAAGCAAGACCCCCAGACTATACAGGCAATTGCCACTACTATTGATTGTTCATCAGAAGTAGATGGTGAGGCCCATTGCTGAAGACAGCCAAATGCATTTAATGCAGCTATCCAGCTAGAGCTGGGCTGAAAGCCACCCCCTCCAGCCTAGCTCTCAAAGTGCTGGAAGGTGTTATGCAGGCTTATGAGGGAGAATCACAATCGATAGCCTTTTTCAGCTTCGGACACTGCAACCAAACTAACTGGACAGGCAAGCTGAGGCCTCTGCTGCAACAGTGGGAATTCTGTTCCCAGAGTAACCACTAGCTTCCTCCTGGTATTTGATGTCTTCTCCACAGGAGGAAATCCACATTGTAAATCTACTCAAAAGCCTGTGGCTGGGGAGGTCCAAGCCCTTTCGGAGAGAACCACTGTTGTTTTGCTAGATGGACAGGGTGTGACTATCAAGTTTACTTCTAAATAACTAGGTTTATGCACATAGATATGCTGCTGTCAACTTTGGTAGGAGAAGCTTCTGTTTCAGTGGCCAGCAGTTATTACAGATTCATAACTTACCAAAGTAGTGAGAACAGATATTGAATGTTGAATGCCGGGCCGTTATGAGACACCCATATTGCTCTCTAAAGGGGGACAAGGAACACTGGAGAAGTGCCTCAGTCCAACCACAGCTAGAACTAAAAGGTGATTGACACAGGCACTTATTTTCAGGAACAACAATCTCATTCAAAACATATTTACAGAAATAGGGATGACCTGCCTCCAATCCTGTCTGTACCAAGTCAGAACAGCTCCCCGGGTCTGGAATGACAGCTGCATCCCCAGACAAGAAACCTGAGAAGCATCAGCTCCCAAAGAATTTGGAAGGAAAATATTCGAGAAAAAAATAGGGTTTCCAGTAATGATCACATCTGCCCCACACATGACTGACAAAATGACATTAAAAATCACCAAGAGAATCATCAACATAACGAGAGGTAAGAGAGCATGCAGGCCGAGAGGCCCCAGCAGCATCCTGCACTACCCCAAAGTACAATGGTCCTTGCAGAGTAAGACTGTCTGATGGGCTTTGGCCCCATCTAGAGACTGGTTTGCCAAGCTCTCATTATGCTGGTTTGAAACTAGGCTGGACATCTTCCAACAGAGAAGGGGAGGAAAGACTCTAAGAGTCTGGCTTGAACTCATAGCAGCTCTGTGAGTTACCTGGTTACCTGGTGAAAATTTGCTCAAGATTGGACCCATCAACACACAGCTGCACAGGAACAAGTAGTTTGTGGAGCCCTGAGTCTCCCTGAGAATTCATATGCAGTTTATGGTTGATGAGTTGATGGTTGGAGAGACGTGAAGGGACATTGTCTTCAGCGGCATATTCATTGGTAAGCTGCCCAAGGCTCCTCTAAGCAAACTCTTACCCAAACTGTAAATGACCCTAAAGAAATGCATTGGGTCATGTGGAAGATGAGTGATATGGTTAATTTTCAGTATGAGGTGTTCTTGGAGGTCATCAGAGTCACAAGTGTGCACAAGGTGCTCTGTCCCCCTCTCCTAGCTGGAGGCTGGCACTTGCTGGCCTCGGAGCACTAAGTTGTGGAAAGTACCAGGCAGTCTGTCAAACTAGTAGGATGGAGAATTTGGAAAGGGTGCTGTGCTCCAAGAGTATCTTTCTGGAGTACCAGCCTACAGAAAAAGGGAGCAGGAATTTCACCCAACAAAACGCTATTTTTTTGGCACACCAGCCATTTTTGCCTTTCTTCTGTGGTGGCATCCTCTTCTGTAGCATTATATAATAAAGACGGTTTTGCTGGGCCTGGAGAGACGGCTCAGCGATTAAGAGCACCTGCAGGTTTAGTTAGCGGCACCCACGTAGTGGTTGATGATGGCTTGTTAAATCCAGCTCCAAGGGACCTGACATCCTCTTCCGGCCTCTGAGAGCACTGCGTGTACACTGTACTTAGATGCATGCTGGAAAAACACTCATGCACATAAAGTAAAAATAAATCATAAGAAGCTGTTTTGTTTTTGTCTCTAGGGAAAAAGATTTTTCTTCTCATTTTTTTTCCCACCGAGTGAGGGTCGGCTTCCTTACAATCACACACATTGAAAAGACATGAAAATTCGAGTGGGACAGTGGGCAGAGGAATGGGGAGTGGGAGGCAAGACAGGTATACAGGAAAGGTGAAGCGAGAGTAATCCATTATGCATATGTCTGAAATGTCATGATGCGATGTGTTATCATATAGAACAAATATAATACTAATAAAAACATTCTAGAAAGTGCTCACATTTCACAGTTGTATGGCTGTCCTAGTTAGGTTTTTATTGATGAACACCACGACCAAAAGCAACTTGTGGAGGAAAAGGTTTATTTCTGCTTTAAGAAGGGAAGTTAAGGCTTGAACCTGGGGGCAGGGACTGAAACAGAGACAGAGAGGAATGATGCTTTCTGGCTTGTTCCCCATGGTTTGCACATATAGTATCAGGTTCATGTACCAAGGGGTGGTACCTACAACCCACAGTGAACTAGGTCCTCTTACTTCAATCTCTGCTCTGTTCCTCTCCTGGCCATGTTCAGTCTTTCTCTTTCTCTCTCAGACTTTCTCTGTCTTCTCTGGACTCTTCCAGAGGCCTCTGACTGTTCTCTCATATCTACAATAAAAGCCTTGCCCTTAACCATGCCATGGAATGGTCATATTATCAGTTTATACAGTTAGAAATCATGTTTTAATAAATATTGAAATATAGATTTTTTTTGATTTTTCAAGACAGAGTTTCTCTGTATAGCTTTGGAACCTGTCCCGGAACTCGCTCTGTAGACCAGGCTGGCCTTGAACTCACAGAGATCCACCTGCTTCTGCCTCTTGAGTGTCGGGATTGAAGGCATGCACCACCACCACCCAGCTCATGTTTTAATATTTACAAAGAATTTTCCCCTCATTTCTGACACATTTTAAAAAAAGAGGTCTAAAAGCAGAACTTTTTGTAGTGGTATTTTAATTGTATTTTAATAAATAAAGCTTGCCTGAAGATCTGAGAGTAAAACA
>LOJH01054075.1:793-12878 GCA_001685095.1 Ellobius talpinus
AATCTTCCCGGTAAGCCACGACCACGTGGTGATACACAGATTACTAGATATGGGAAACAAGGAAGCATGATTCTTTCACAAATTTAATGTTCCCAGGGCAATCAATTAATAAGGAGATAACTCAGCCTCTAGAAAAGCCTTTTACTCCTCTATTTATTTAGTCGGCTACTTATTCACAGCTTGACATAATCTGCAATTAACTGGTAGCAGGGGCTCTTCCTAGTGTCTGTAAGGGGTTACCTTAATTGTGTTAATTACTGTATGAGGACTGGTCCAATGTGGTTAGCACAATCCTCTGAACTTGGGTCGTAATGTTTTGAATTATTATAATGAAATCCATCATTATTTATGATTTCTATAGGCTAATAGATCATTTTTAAAAGAAAGACCCTAAAACATGTTCAACTTCCTTTATCATCAGGAATATTAAATTTACAGTGTTTTGAAATCCATACCACCCAAGTCAGAAAGACTACAAAGGAAGCAGGCTTTGAAAAATGCTGGAAGTGATGTGGGGAAAGTGCTTATACACTGCTGGTGAGAGTGTAAGCTCCTGTAGCCACTGTAGAAATCAATGTGAAAGACCTTCAGAAAATAACTAGAACTAACATCATATAATCCAGCTTTACTAACCATGGCTATATATATATATATATAAAAGAATCTTAAATTATTATACCAGAGTTTTTCTTGAACATCCATTTTTATTGCTCACTGTTAATAAAAGCCAAGTTATGGAATCAACATAGCTATCAATCAATATGTGAATAAAGAAAATATTTAATGTGCACACACATAATGGAATGCCATACTCTGTTAAGAAAAATAAAATGAACATATTTGTAGCAATTGGTGCAAAGATTATCATGTCAAGCAAAAGAGGCTAACCTTGGACAAACACTGTATATTTTCTTTCATATGGATTATAAGTATGAATATACATATAAGTGTACATTAATAGTGTGTGTCTAAGACATGAGAGTAAAGAGAGACTATAAAGGGGTTAAGATGTAAGGGGAGTGGTAAAAAGGGAGAGAAACAATGCATGTGACATGAAATAAGAAAGAAAGGTCATTTAGGGGTAAGGAAAAGAGGCAGAGAGGAAGTACAATGATGTAGACATGAACAACAGATTATGGACTTAAATAAATACATATTATGAAATATGTATGACTATGTGATGATTAGATCCATTTTTGTTTTTATAATTTTAAGTCAGTAAAAAGGAATGTAAGACTCAGACATTCTATTCTTATGATCAGAATGAGTTTTCCTTAGTCTGTCTTTATTGCTTCTTAATGCCTCTCTGAAGAGGTAATTCTAAAATCATTTAGGATCTAGATAATGTATCAGAGTCCCCCAAACTTCTGGTTATATGGGCCTCTGTCAATGATGAGGCTGCCAAGAGGCTCAAGAACAATTTTGTTCTTTAACCAGGAAAGAAACTGATTTCTTTTAGACCTTCTACCTTATAGTGTCTAGTGAACTTCTGAATCCAGTTATCATTATTCCCACCTCTTAAAGGTAACACATTGCCATAATGATATCAGGGAATGGCCTATCTGGCTTCTTCCAAATGAATAGGGACATTAGGTGTGGCAGTTTGGGTAGCTCTTCTATTGGCTTAAAGTAGAGTCAGGACACTTTAGGTGGATCCAAGGATTGAAACTGACACTTTTAAGACGTCTGGTCCTCACTAAAAGTAGATGTCCCATCCCCGCCCAGGACATTGGGACTTTTACCCGATAGGTACAAGGGAAAAGAGAATGTCCTGGGTGGGACCAGTCAGAGAGGAGAGCAATTCTGAGGGAGATTGGATTCCAGAAGCCTATAAATGTCTGATGCAGAGGCCCCTGTTGGAGTCTTCCGATTCCTTTATGGGAGTTGTTGGTTCTAATAAGGTTTTCTGTGTTTGTTATTCTTTTCTTTTTCTTTCTTTTTTTCCTCTGTGGCTGGTGTTCCTCTGTTCCCACCAATCTGCAGCCTTGTGTATGGGACCGTCCCGATCTTTCACTTTCTGGCCTTTGGTACCAGATTTTTTTTGGGGGGGCTCTGTGCCTCAGACCTGTATCTGTTACTTTCCGTCAGGGACCCGTGGTTTCTGGCTGCAGCTTTCACATGCCGGGCTCAGCTCTCTCACACATGCTGTCAGTGGTCCCCCACTTTTCATCTGTCACACCACTCTCCTGGCTGCGTGGGGCTCCTTTCCAGGGTATCTAGATCATTCTCTGTCCCATGGAATGAGCTCCGCAGCAACCCCAGACCACTACTAGCTCAAGTTGCCCACTGCATGTTTATCAAAAGACCTCAGGATAACACCAGGACTTTATTCTTATAACTATCAGACACAGAAAGTAAGTGAAGTCTTTGGTTGCTGGGAAAGAGGCGTGAGGGAGGAGAAGCCAAGAGTTATTAGCATTTCAAATACCTTGTCCAGGGTCAGATATAAAATAAGGGAGATAACTGATAGTGGGTAGGTGTCTGGGCATAATAGTGAGTTGATTTCTCAAAGAAAATTGCAAATAAGTTATTCATTTTCTTTTTCTTTGTTTTACTCATTTTTGATACTGTAGCTAAAGCTGAAGAACGTCTTGAAAATACTATAAGATACTCCCTGAAATCAGTTTTTTTGATGCAGGCTATTAATTATTTTACCAATCCAGCTAAAGATAACATTGCCCTCAAAAGTTCAAGATATAGAAACCATAATAGCTGAACACACTCCCCACCAAGGAACCCATGCTCACATGGTGTGAGAAAATCATTTTAGAACTTTTTGGAACTTACTGTTCCTGTTTTCAATTTTCTCTCTGCACAGCTTAAACACTTTCCTTTCATTTAGACAGGTTTCATAAATGAATAATGAAACAAGGGACCCCTGACGAACAGTAAGTCTACACCAGCAAGTTGACTTACTCTGTTGCTGGGCCACCAGGAACCCCTCCCCACTCTTCTGGTAAGCTCTTCACAAATTTACTGCCACCCTTGGACATAAAATGTAGCAAAATTGATCCCTTTCCCTTCTGCATCAAGGCTATTCGTTTCCAATAGTCCACAAAGATGAGCTGACAGCAGGGGTAAGAACACTTTTCGGCTTCTAGATCTCGGTCTATTCTTCTTCCAATATTTTAAAAATAGGATATCATTTTTTTAACATTAATTGATTCTTTTGAAGTTGGCCCCTCCTTAAGGGGCCATGGCTGAATTTTATTTCACAGATGATTGCAATTTCAGCTGCAATATGTCACTACCTCTTGGTTGTGGAATAAAGAATAACTCTTCTACAATAAAGTTACAACCAGGGTAGAATAGAAAGAGTTGGGATATGATAAATAAGTTAGGAAACTCGAAGCAAATCATTTAACCTTGCTGTTTTAACCTTTCTATTTATAAGAGGACAGATTTTGTACTGTGTGCACACTGGATCCTTCTAGAAGGAAGGGAGGAAAAAGACTGGTTCCTTTATTTGCCTTCATGTACTGTTAGCATTTTTCAACTAACACTTTCCTTGAGTAAACAAAACAAAACAAACAAGAAAACAAATTAGATATGGGGTTTGGTTTGCCCCTACTTACTCTTATTATTTATTGAATAATATTTTATTCTAATATTTTTCATATATGTTTTCATGCTGTTTTAGAAATTAAGTTTATTTACTGGGCAGTACTCCATCATGTGATATAATGTTATAAACTGTATTGTTTTCTAATTTTTTATTGCAGCTCAGCATGATCCATTCCTTTTTTATGTTTCTGTGTTTTCTTAAGGTACTTAAATTGGAGCTGAATTTTGTGATAAAATTACCTAGAAATTTTAAAGCTTTTATTTTAGTATTATGGTTTTTTAACAGAAAAGTTTCTTAAGTTGAGAGTTCATTATAATACTAGAGGAAAATTCATTTCCATTGTCTTTGGCATTGAGTATAAGCTTAAAATAATATTTTGATTTGCAAGTGGTGGGTTAAAATGTGCATAAAAGTATATGTTTTATAACTCATTGACTAAGTTCTCTCTGTTTTATGTGTATATACATTTAAATGCCTTTGATAGAGCAAGTTAAACACAAAAATCATTGAAAAAATTGATGGTTTTAAATTTATTATTTTGTTCCTGTCTCTCTCTTTTATGTGTTTCAGCTTGTGTGTATGTACCATATGGATGCAGTTTCCTAAGGAGACCACAAGAGGGTGATGGATAGCTTGCAGCTGTTGTTACAAGTTTTTGTTAGCTAGTATGTGGGTGCTGGGAACCAAATTTTTCTTCTCTGTAGGAGCAGCATGTGCTTTTAGCTTTTTACCTCTGAGCACTTATTTTTGCTCAGTTTAAAAAGTACAATATTTTGAATTTTAGATGTATACAATGAATTACAGTTATCTACAGCCCTACTTATATACTCCAAGCAATCCATAATCTATGTCACTCCCAATATGTGCGCCTTTCAACTTTATGACTTTTTAAAAATTTATTAAGTCCAGTTAATGCTACCTCCATGTGTCTGGGTATGGGGATAACCACTGGAGCATGAGCAAACTACCAGGGGCTGTACCTGGCAATAGTCCCTCTGTAAGTGGTGGGGTGTGTGCCCCTCCTCACCCATACTGGAAAGGTGTCTGTCTTAATCTCGAGCAGGTGACCACAGTTGCTTTGGTTTACAAGGACAATGGCCCTGACATAGCCAAGAGGCACTGAATCACAGTAGACCTCCAAGATCTCTAGTTCTTCAGATGTTTTGCCCTCTTTGCCATGATGTTCTCTGAGCTTTAGTGATACAGACCTGTGTGATATAAAACCCAATTATGGGAAGGGAAATTCTTATTCTTTGTTGGTAGGAACAAAGGCTGGTGAAGTCATTATCATATCAGTTTGATAGTTCCTCTTAAAGTTAGAAATACAGCTACCATATGACCAAGCTAAACCATGCCTCATCATATACCTGAAAGATTCTATATCTTATTACTGAACTATTTGCCCTCCCATGTTTTTGCTGTTCTATTCACAATAGTTAGGGAAAAAATTAGCCTTAAAAATACTAAATAATGAAAGTGCTATATATACACACACATATATATACATATATACAATAGAACTTTATTTGAATGTAAAGAAAAAATAATAAAGAGATTTTCAAGTAAACATATGGAGCTGGAAAAATTTCTGAGGGAGCCATCCTACACACAGAAAGTCAGATGTTACCTGTTCTTTCTCATATGTGAATCCTCACTTCAAATCCTTAGAGTTGTGCTTTTATCTTGGAATACCAATGGAAGCCATGAGTGTGTGAGTGAGAAAGATATTAAGGGGAATTAATAGAACACAGAGGGTATGAAGAAGGAAGGGGATTAATAGTTTAAATGTTGAGGGGGATGGGACAGTAATCAGAAGAGGTGTTGGTAGAGGGCAACTAACAACAAGGATGTTTCTAAAGGCATATGGAAACCTACTGTTTTATAAGTTCACTAAAGTATAGTAATAATGATAATAATAATAAGTTATAATGGAAGCACTCTAAACAGGGAGATGTGCTGCTTTCAGATACCATAAACTATTAAACAGAAATCTCATTGCCAAGTGTGAGGATGCCTCACTTTGAGTTGTGGGTCAGGGTGGTCCCAAAGATTAACAAATCAGTATAGGCTATTAATATTGCTCTTGATTATCTATACAAACTTGTTAATGAAACCCTTTTGATGAAGATACCATACTTTTAGGTCATAGGATATGGAGAAATCAAACAGATATTGATATGCAAGATTCATCCACACTGGTTAGCTTTCACATTGTTGAAACTGCTTCAGGTTCCTAGGGGAGAAAATTTATCAACAGCCTTACCCAGATGAATATACAATAATACACACTTGGACTTAGATACCCCTTGGTGTGACATGAATTTCCTGCATACAGTCCTTTGTATTCTGATTGTACCTTCAGGTTGCTCCTCAAGAGGGTGCTCATTCCTGTAACTGTGAACTCAGAGAGGAATGTATTGCAACGGTTGTCATACACCCTGGGAAAGAACTCACTATTACTGGTTTGCTAAATGGGCTTACTACCAAACTGTCCCCTGTGTGCATGTTAAAGTAAAGGAATGTAAAATTCATTTATATAGGTCACAATGGAGTTTGTTTCTATAATTGGAAGATTATCTCTAAAATCTTGAAACTATTTTCACTCAGAAATATGCTTTTAAAAATGTTACATAATGGATTGTCTCATTCTTTTAAATTGTTTCATATACTGTACATTTAATAATACTTATGCATACTTCTAGTGACATACTCAACATTGAGTTTTTAACTTTGGGCATTGTGTTAGGAAACTGTATTGGTTCTTATGTACTTTTTATAATATTTACCGTACTGAAAATGGTTGAGGATACCACAAAATGGCTTAGTTATTTAAATGTATTCACTGCATTTATGTTTAATGTATATTACTTTCAAAGTAGTTTAAAACTTTTAAGAAAATATTTTAAAAGAAATAAACGTGTGACAATGCCTATGTTACTGAACCCTAATAAATAAGACAGGTATTGGGGAGAAGGCTCCAATGTCAAGAGTGCTTGCTCATCAATCATGGAGTTCAGCTAACAGCGCTCCTGTTAGACCATTCATTTATCAAACTCCATGTTCAAGGTATCCAACATCTTCTCCATTAATACCTACACACAAATGTGTAGGTGTGAGCATGTGTGTGCATACACATGCATGCACATACACACACAGACACTCACAGAGAAGTTGTAACTGGACGTATTTTATGAGAGCTTTCTCATTTTTAGATAATAACAGTGCCGTAGAGTTTGTTATCTGTCATAAAACACTATGAACCTCAAACAATTTAGGGAGGAAAGGGTTTATTTAATTATATAGATTATAGTCTATCTTCTGGGAAAGTCAGGGCAAGAACTCAGGCAAGAACCTGAAGGCAGGAACTGATGTAGAGGCAATGGAGGAGCATTGCTTATTGAACTGATTTTCATTATTTGTTCATCTTGCCTTCTTTTAGCACCACCAGCCCAGGGATAGTATCACACACAGTAAGCTATGCACTCATATATCAATCAACTAAAAAAAAACTGTACCATAGGCTTGCCCACAGGCCATTCTGGTGGGGACATTTTCTCAATTGATGTTTTCTCTTCCAAAATGACTCTAGTTTAAGTTGACATAAAAGTAGCCAGTATATGAAGTAAGGTCTTCTTTTTCCTTGTCAAATTCCTTTAGTTTTCTTTTCTATTTTGCCTCAACCACCACCCTTGTATGCATTATTACTTAACACTAAGGTTTGATTATGGTTGAATTTCCATTTTGAAGGCTCTTCATGCTAAATATTTTGTAGATTCTGCCTAGTCAGAGATGAAAAGTACTGACTTGCCTGATCTAAGGAACATGAGAAGTTCTGAGCTTGCATATCAGAAAATCAATATTCATTGGGACTCTAAAATTAATTTAGATAAGTAAATCTTAGAAGACTTAAGCACACATTGCCCAAGTGTTCATGTATATAGATGTAGCATTCAACTATGTAGGTTCCCTTGCCTACAGTCAAAATATCAAAGGTTATCTGATTTCCCTGAATGGTTGTTCTCATTATTTAACCCATGGATTTAAAATTGATATCCTTTGGACTCTGTTGCAGGAAGTCACAATGCCTTTTCCTCCTGGTTGAAGAGAACTACTAAGTCTTTGTAAAGTCTTCAGGCATAATTGGCCTTAATCTTAGGTTGTTCTGGGGAAAATCCTCATATTTCCCCTCAGATATCACTATGAAAAAGGCAGTGTCAGCAGCGAAAACCTACACAAATTAAGTTTTTGACTTAGGCTACAGAAAAGAATTTTGGGGTGAGCCACTATAAAGCAAAGTTGTAATTTAATAAGACATGTTCTTAATATAGATTCAGTCATGGGTTTCAAGAGAAGGGGAAAACAGGGCAATAGGATAAATAACTGTTTTTCATATCTTAGGGTGGGTGTGGACTTCCTAAGAGATGTCTCCTTAGTGTCAGTTCTTATGGTGATGACAATATGTGGGTTATACTCTGAAAGAATATACATTCAAATGCAATTTGAAAATTTGATTTGTAAAAAATCAATAGGTCTATGCCATTATCTTTTTAATTCTTTTTTAATGATTTTTTATTGATTTTTATTGAGCTCTACATTTTTCTCTGCTTTCCTCCCTGCCTCTCCCCTCCACTTCAACCCTCTCCCAAGGTCTTCTATACTTGAATGAAAGGAAGATTTTCTTCAGTGTCTCCTATTAATTATAGATATAATTTAGAAATCAATTTTAGTTTTATGGGTATACTTGCAAATTTAGAATCACCTTCTGTTTCGTTTTAGTTGTGCATTTTACTGAAAACTGACATATATATACATATATGTATATATATGTATATATGTATGTATCTACACAAATATAGCCTTTTGGTTAAATATGACTAACTCTCAATAATCAGAATTCTAGAAGGCTACTTTGTCATCCCTTTAAAGAAGGTAAAGTTCTCATACAAACTTACAACCCACAAAGCTAGCAGCTAGACATAATCACAATAACTTTATTTGGATGATTTAGGTGCTTCATTACTTCAGTACTTTAGCAACACAGAACATGTAGGATGAAGGTAAATGAAGCATCACTTAAACAGTAGAATGTTCATGTTCTTACCTGAAGGGAAAACAAATCTCTGAGCCAGGACAATGATGCACTTAAAAACAAATGAGCAACGGTTATGGAAGCAATGCCTGTCGAGAGAGATCATTGTTGTTATTTTCCCGTTATACTAAATATCAAACCAAGGATTAGTCAAACATTTGTCAATGTCTCCACAAATAGGTTGTTCCCAGCTTTAGATTAAAATATTTCTAATAAACGATAAACCTAGAATAGCATATGTTGATACCATTTAGCTTCAGAGATAATACCATTAGCCAATGTTTAATGTAATATACAAGCTGATGGGTAAAAGCATAATATTTAAAGATGTATCTGTTTATATAGGTTAGTACATATATACCTGTAGATTGTAGCTCTGTATCCTTAGATGGCCTAGAAGCAATAAAAGCCTAGAAATGAAGAGAATATCAGTGATGGAATTTTACAGTATCATTGTTAAGTAAGAATAACTGGACCTCTGATGAAATGACAGACTCTAGTGTTGAAGTGAGAACATCATAAGAGAAATCTGTCATATGTTTTAGAACTGATAATAAGGGAATAACCTAAACAAATAAACAATGAAAACTACTAGAGAAATATAGGGGCCAAGTAAGAGAACTCACAAAGCCCAAGGATAATATGACAAATTAAGTATATAAAAACAAAGAGATAAAATTCCTCATGCAGAACCATTCTGAAATATGAATGTAGCTATACCCATTCAGAGAAATGCATCATAATCCTTAACTGTTTAAATGTATGTACACTTAACAACTTTCTTCTAAAGAGTATTGTATTGAAAGAGGAACAAAAACTTGTAGTTGGGAAGCCCCCAAACCCAATGAAACTAGAAAGGTTATATTGAGTGAGGTGACTAGAGCCTCAAGCTAGAATGACAAACACCACAAGGTTTTTTATTTGTGGCTCTTAGCACCAAACTCTCAGGTGTATATATGTTACCTGAAGTAAATACAGAAACCAGGAAAGCAAAAAGGGACCATGGAAAGGAGCTAGAGAGAAAAATACTTGAGTTCAGGTGATAATAAGGAGTAAATGGGAAGGACTGGGAGGGAGGCTCTTGTTGGGCAGATGAGTCAATACAGAATGAATGAGAGGGAGAATGGACAAAGAATACCAAATGATGCTTCATCAAGCCTCAAAGACTCAAATTACTTATTATGGATTGTAGCATATGGTTAAATTAGTCTTCCCAAAGAAAGAATCATTAACTGGATAGTTAATACCAAATGAAAACATATACATGTGAATTAACATTATGCAAACTGGATAAATTATATTTAGAGATGTGTGTGTAGGCGCATGTATGCACATTTGTGTAAATATGTATGTAATTAAATTATAGATTCATAAAATGGAGGTCTTGAGTTTAAAAAAGAACAATGGGGATATGCATGGTTTGGTGGGGGAAAGGAAACAAAGGAAGGATGGTAGTAAACATAGGAAAAAATAGAATGATTATTTTTAAGAAAAAGAATAGTCAGTATAATGTAATACCAACACCCAACTATCATTATATTAAAAAACCTTTTATTTCCTAGTCCCATGTTAGCACAGCAAACTTTCCATCACTCCTTTTCAAATTAAGAAATATGTTACACAAAGGAATGGAGAAAGGAGCTTTTTTATTTTTATTTAGTCAGAAAAGTCTTAAAAAGTCATCCATTTGAGAAGGTGTGGGAGGAATGTGAGGAGAAAACATAGGAGCAATTGGAGGGAGAACAGGAAATGGAAAAAGTAATGTAGTTATATTTTAATTTAAAAATTTTGATAAAATACTCTAGGCCAGTAAATATTTGGGATAAATCATGATTTTATTTTTTGTAGTGTGTATCCTTGACATGATGTGTTTGAATCATATTTCATCTCTTTTGCTTTTAAGTTTCCAATCTATAACCTGAGTCTACTCATAAAACATATAAACTAACTATAATCAAAGAACATTATATAAAATATTTGTCATATTTGTCTTAAAATTTAATATGACCAATAACTAAGTATAGTGGGGAGGGGGAAGAAATAAAGAAGCAACTAAACTCTACAGTGAGGCTTAAGAGTACAGCACAGCTCAGTGTAGTGTGGTATATTGGATGGCATATGATAACAGAGTAAGAACAGGAAAAAAACCAAGGAACTCTGATGTATACATATATGAATGAATATTAAGCTATTAAATATCAATGTGAATTGAGGTATATACAAGATTCTCTTTTTTCTAAAATAATACTTTCTTAACTAATCAATCAACAAGTTTTGAAAATTAAATTTATTCATAAGCTCTGTTTTAACATTCAGTATCCAAATTAATAAAATTCTTGGAAATTCAAAACTTTCAAGTCATGGCTAGAATCATACATCCCCTGCATTATGTCTTTCTCATAATCTTTTAGTAATTATCTTGTATGTCTGGATTGAAACTATAGAAACGTGCACATGCACACACACAAAGACACACAGACACAGACACACATGCACACACACATATCTACCTTAAGGAGTTTTAAAACTATAGTTATTGCATTTACTCTCATTTTTATCTTTTGAACTTTCCTTTCCTCCTTTGCCTATGACATTTCCTAGAGCATCCTACATTTTTAGACAAATTTTTATCTTGTTAAAGTCAGTTTGCCATGATTCTGTCAGGACTTGATTTTAGAGATTACCCTAACATTGTTTTCCATCTTTTCACATCTCATTACTGACTTTGCCCTTAGCAGGTACATTGTTGTCATTAACTAAAAGCAAACAAGGTGTCACTCACTGGTGTTTCCTATAATTACTTCTTGTCTAACTGGAGCTTGTTTTTGCATTCAAGCTATGCCCAGAGAGGCAGCTTTTTGTTACTTTTAAACTTCTCTGTCAAATATAATTTGCAGCCTGTCAACTTGTTCAGATGGTTGATATTTATCCAAACGAAATATCCTTCTATGTATTCTTTTATCAAAAATTTCAAGAGACATATATGGCAAGCACAAATAAAATAAATTCCCTGTGACCGTGAGATTGATGTTTGATACCTACATAAGAGAAAATGGACAATAAATAGTAATTATACTTTGTGCAAACTCTTATAATAAAAGACTGTGAAAGTGTCTATTAAGACCCATCAAAAGAGCTTGGTGTGAAGACATACAAGAGTGATTGCCTAGGTAAAGCTTCTGTAAAGCATGTCACAGAAAATGTGTCCTACAAAACTAAAGGGTGATAGACACAGACATAGAAACAAGAGAAAGGAGTGAACTGGAGCCAGGATGAACTTAGTGATGAGAATCCGAAATGCCTCTTCCTGGGTATCATTAGTAAGACGAAAGGTTGGATGTGATTGAGGTCAGAGTAGAGGCAAGAAAATGACCATGCTTTGGTGATATGCAAGATATTCATCAGTGTGGCTATAGGATGGGGCCAGTTGA
>LOJH01054076.1:0-12085 GCA_001685095.1 Ellobius talpinus
CCACAGAAGATGAGAAGCTGTGGATTCCTTCCAGGCTAATATGGTTAGATCAAGTAAGACCCCCTGAGTGGTCTCTGATGGGAGCATTGGCCCAGGTAACCCAACATCAAAAACAGCTTCAAGGCAACCGGCTGATTTGATGCAGCTTCAGACTACTACATCCAAGACTTAACCATAATTCTAAATTTTCTCAGAATGCCCATATGATTACTAGTGCCACCAATCAATAGGAAATAATAAAGAAAACTAAACTCAAGTTCCCAAAATATTGTTTATTAAATATTTGTTTTCATTTAAAGAGGGTTGGTTGTAAATGATTGGAGCTGGCCCCAAACTCATGATCACCCTATCTCAGCATCCTAAATTCTGGGGTATGTACAATCATACCTGTCTCCTTTGCTCCAAGAACTGTCTTATAGTATTTGTTTTGCATTATATATTTTTGCTTTATAGCAACCAAGGTGTAAAATGTTTTGTTGCAATTGTTTTGATAATCAAGTCACTTTTAAAAATGTTATTTATTTTTATTTAATGTATATCTACATGTACCTCTGTGTACTATATGTGTAGCATTTGCAGAGACTAGAAGAGGGCATCAGATCCCTGGAACTGGAGCTATAAAGTGTTGTGAGCAAACATGTGAGTGTTGGGAATTGAACCTGGATATTCTGGAAGAGTGGTCAGTGTTCTTAATCATGGGACCATCTCTCCAGCACACATTTACTTTTTAAAATATTTTTTTACGAATTATTTTTTCATTTATTTTACATTTCAAACCATTTCCCCTCCCTCCTCTTTTCCCATTGCATCACCCCTCATGCCTCTCCCCTGACCCCCCATTTACTCTTCCTCTGTTCTGTTCAGAAAGGGTCAGGTCTTCCATGGATGTTAACATGGCCTATCAAGTTGAGGTAAGACTAAGCTCTTACCCCACTTATTTTTGACACTAATCCCCACTCCAATTTAGAATAACTGTTTCTTTCCACTCTCACACAAGAAACTATTAATTATCCTACTATTCCAAAAAGAGGAAAATGTCATTTCAGCAAGTTTTCTTCTAAAGAAATTCAAATATCTTACATACACACACCAAATGCTTGCACTCCAATGTGAAAATCAGCTCAGTTCTCACCAGCTCACATGTCCAAAGTAGTTGTCTATGTAGAGGCATAACAAGACTGTCTTAGTTAGGGTTATCAGTATTGTGATGAAATACCACAGCCAACTCAATTCTTGCAAAAACATTTAATCAGAGGCTTTTTTACAGCTTCACAAGACATCATCACCATCATCATCATCATGGGGAACATGGTGGCAGGCAGGCATGATGCTAGAAAAGCACCTGAGAGCTACATCCTGACCCACAGGCAGCTTTGGAAACCTCAAAACCTACCTCCAACGACATACCTGCATTTAACTCTGCCTAAATCATATAGAAATCTAAGTAAGATATTCACACATATTAATTAATAACCTTACTGAAAAGTTACACCTTCTTGTGTAACATTTTCATCTAAAAAGTACAAAAGCCAGAGAATTTTCACAGGTGACTAGACCTAAATACTTATTTAGTTTTAATTTCAATATTAAAATATTTTCTATCACTATATAAAATGCTAGAATTCAAAAATTGCTGAAAATTAGCAAAGAAAATTTAAAAATACCAGGAATTCAAATTACAGCAAATTGTTTTTTTCCCTCTATCAATGACAGAATTCTACATGAAGTGGTAAGTCAACTAAATTTAAACAATAAATGTCAGTCAGTTAATGAGCTATGTGCCAGACACAGGTACTTCATATTCTAGATAAGTGGCATTATCCTCAAATCACATGTACTTCAGAAGTGGGAAAAGTTAATTGGTTTTCCTGATTTCACTGGGTAGAGCAAGAAAAAGAAAAATGGAGTTAAGACCACAATCCCATACAAATGCTGCCCCCCATAGCTCAGTAGGCTATCTCTGCTTATAACCTGCAAATCAGTGCCAACTCATATTTTGGGCTGTTTATTCTTATTCCACTGCCCCACAGCCATATGGCAAATTTCTGAAAAATACATATTAAGTGTAGAAATTATGCAATCATGTTTTTAATTAATTTATTTTAGAAAAAGAAGTGTGCAATTGATGACATAAGGCATATTGTCACAATTCAACAAGTTAGTAGTAATACAGACTTTCAAAAACCTTTATAGCTTAGTCCAAACTAGAAAATTACTATTATTATTTTGCTCATTCTTGGGACTCAGAAACATTCAGAAAAAATATATATTTGTAAAAAATAAAATGACAAACTCAGTCCCTCCACTTAAATCTTAACATCTTATACGGGCTTAACAATTTCTGCATAAGAATAGCTGAGTGATTATTTTCTCTGTCCATTTCATCAGAAAACACTGATGAAAATATTTTAAAACCAAGAGCTACCAAGTCAAAATCTTAGAAACATCACGGGCAATAAGATGGACGAAACAGAAACAACAGATGCAAATGCTTCAGCTTTTAAGAGTCCTTTCCATCATCTTTACTTATTTGGCATTTCTAAACCAGGTCCAAATGTCCTTTAAAGAGAGGAGGAAAACAAAACCTATATATCTAATGAATCTCAAAGAAGTTTCAAATAATAGAAGGTACAAAACTATTGACATACACAATAAAGGATTTCAGAAAGAGATGCTGGACTAAGCATCAACATTCTCTGGAATACTCTTGAATGTTGTTTGAGCACCAAAGAGCTAAAATTTTGAATTTCAAAAATCAGAACTTTACACATGAAAGAAAAGGTGGAATTCCAATTTCCTGAAAGGATTCTTTTGTTGGTATTTAACCATGGAACTTATCACTGAATTAGAGGATCAATCTTTCCCTCTATTATGAAAAAGCTGCCTTGATTCTTGTAGTATGTTCTCCTGGTAAGCAAACAGTATTTAGAATAACACATCAAAGAGAAAAATACATGCATGAACAAACTTTAAATTTTGTTATGTGAGCAACTTGACAATGCAGATAAAAATATCCTCAAGAATAAGCAAAAAGTATAAGTTAATACAAGAAATGAAACTATTCACTTATAAACCACTTATACATTGTTTTTTTCCTCAATGAAAACATTTTGAAAGTACAAATAGAATGAGGATCAGTATGAAGTTGTTTCACAATACAGAACCAAAATACACATTCAAGAAAAGTATTGCCAAAAACAAAGAAAACAAATGAAAAAAAAACCCAAACAAAATTCCCCAAAACTACCTGTTTCTGTTTACTGATACAAAGTTGTGCCTTATCTTTTTACCTACTGAGAACTTATTTACAAGTTATGATTGATAAGACAAAATACACATAACTTTTGATAGTGATGACAATAATAAAATTTATTAGTGGTACTCCCTATTTCATCATGTCTCTCTCATAATACCATAGAGTATCATAAACAAATCATCTTGTATAAACTTCAGGTCTTTCCTCCTGCAAAAAGAATTAACCATTTGGACAACTATCATGAAGTCTTCCCAAAGAGTCTTCATTCTTTGGAGTTTACTTTTCACAGCAACTATTAACAGCGTTTACCTCCAGCTTCCATTTGAAAATATTTTGTATTTTCTGAAATTTCCTGTGACTTTATATTTATACCATTATCAATAAAGTTAATTATGGGTAATTAAATATTAAATATAGATTTTTTAAAATATGGAAAGAATACCTGGATACTAACTATGACTAACAATTTCCTAGCTCTACAGACAGTTTCAGTTCAGTGCTGATTAATATTGCATCAGAAGCCAGAAACTCCCCTGGTTACCAAAGAAGCCCTAAGTAACATCAGTGTTAGAACTGCAGACCATGTTTGCAAATGTTCAGCAGATCCTTTCAATAAACCCTAAATTACTCAAAGAACAGCCACCTAAACATTATCTAATAAAAATTCTGAGATGAGCTAAAATGAAGGCTTCAAAATTAACAAATTAATGTTTAGTAAACATGTTATCACAAAATACCTGCTCTTAGTCTTAGACTGCATTCTGATCAAAGATGAGAGGTCATGAATATCACGGAGGCAAAGTTGAGAGGCTAGAGAAGGGAACGTGGATCTCTTTGTTCCTGACATCCAAGTTTAATATGCTGATTGCATCACTGACATGTCATGGCCTCCCACAACAGAGGTGTGGCAGTAATTTTTCAATTATTAGTTTATATATCATAAAAACATGATTTATTATTTCTGAAAACATTCTTAACTAATAGAAATTTTAGAAGTAATGTCACGCTATAAAATAAAAATAAAAGAATACTAGGTTGCTTTGGTTAAAAGCAAGGTGTACTAAGAGGGCTTCTAATTCTTGCTGTGATGGACAGTGCACCCTGCTGAGCAGCATAGGGCAGGGGCTAAAGCCACCACTCCCTGCATACCCTGGTCATTCTGTAAAGGTTAAAGATTCTTTCCCCACTTCATGGGACCAAAAGCCAGTATTATAATAATGCAACTGAGTATAAGTAAAAATGTAACATCTCTCCTTTAAAAACAACTAGTAAAATAAAAATCACTATGCTATATAAAAACCTCAGTATTTTTAAACTCAGAATCTTAATTTTTTTATATGGAAAAAGTTAGTAGTTTCTCTTAAAACATCTAAATTTTAAAGACTTAATTTGTTTATATAAATTTTATCCAAAATATAGGAGACTTGACATAGTAGGTGAAACACTATTTCTCTCCACAAAACCACATATCTTCCACCCCAATTGTCAAGATAATATTCTGTCCAAGTTTTTTTTTAACTTTGTCATAGAACATGCACACAAAGGAGTGTGAACAGAATGGGAATCTTTAAGGTAAACTGACAAAATGATCTGGTTTTGTTTTAAACAAACTCCTCATCTCTGTGCTCCAAATAAGTTCCCACTTATGGAAGGATTACTTTAATTCATGCAGTTGTTATTAGTAAAATACAAGTAACATGTTCTCTTCTGTAAATAGATCATGATTAAATCTCTAAATCCAATAAATACTCTTTAATAATTTGAAATCCTATCAATTTTTTTCTCCAAAGTCTCAATCTTTCTTCTTTTCTAATACATCCTTGGACTCTTGCATAGTAGGCATTAGAGATTCTCCACTGATGGATTCCTGCTCTTTTCTCTCTTCTATTTGTTCCTGATTTTCCATTTCGCTTTTGGACACTTCATATCGCTCTTCTATATAGCCTCCCTCTGTGTCAGCTGTGTAGATTCCATAGCACATAATGCTGATGACACCAAGTGGCAGGCCGAAGAGAAAGCAGCCCAAAAGTGGAGAACTCTTGAATATAGACTGTGGGGAGAGAATTCAGTTGCACTTGAACAGAATTCTGACATAAAAAGCACGATGTAGGGCCTCTGTAAAACACTTAATACTAATTAAACATCAATTTTCAGAGCTATCATTGACAGACATAGGAAAGAGAAGCAAAGTGTGTTTTAAACAAAAGTTGTAATCACACTGATTTTTATTGCTTTTAAGATAATTTAAAACTTAAAGCTTCACGTGTCTCATTATGTACATTGATGATAAAAGATTAAAAACTGAGAAAAATGCCAAGAGCTCTGAGGACAGCTTAGGAAAAACCTGTCTATTCTTTTTATTTTTTTAATTAATTTATTTAAAATTTCCACCTCCTCCCATCCTCCCATTTCCCTCCCCCTCTCCCCCCTCCCCCTCACTCTCCAGTCCTAAGAGAAGTTTTACAGAGGCCCTCCATCAAGAGAGCCAAATGTAATTCCATCAGAAAGTCTAATGGTGGGAGACAATTCTGTATTTTGTCAATTATGTTTTAAATAAACACTGGACAGTAGCCAGGCAGGAAGTATAGGTGGGATAACCAGACAGGAAGTACAGGTGGGGCAATGAGAACAGGAGTATTCTGGGAAGAAGGAAGCTGTTTCCTCAGTCTTATCCAGACACCAAAGCAGGATGTGACCTGCCCTGCTGAAAAAGGTACTGAGCCATGTGGCTAACATATACTAGAATAATAGGCTAATATAAGTTATAAGAGCTAATAGGAAGCCTGAGCTAATGGGCCAATAAATTTATAACTTAAAGAAAAGCACGATGTAAATTTAGGGCCAATTACTTAAATTTCAACTCACTTCTACTGAACTTAGTTTCAACAAATACATACGTTGGGCAATACGTACCATGTTAAAGACTCTAAGATAAAAACTATGCTCAAACATGCACATGTGAGTGTACACGTGTGCAGAACTGGCTATTGGCAACAGCAAAAGAAACCAAATAGCCTGAATATCTAATAAAGATCCTTCTTTTTCTCACATTACTCATGAAGATCTCTTAGATGGTTACTGTTTGTATGAACTCCTTACTAATAAAGAATGCTAGCTACATTTTCATGGTAGTCTAGGACTCAACAAATGAAAATTAACATGGAACAGCTAGCAAGACATCTGGGTTGAACAAATAAAGACATTCTTAGAGAATTACTGTCACATTTTCAGTCTATAAGTCTGCCTCTAAAGAAAGGTAGGTATGTGGAAAGAAAGAGAACCTCAAGTTTTACAGTTATCAAGAATGCTAAATTAACTGTCAGAACTTACCACAATTGTAGATTTGGCATCAAACATTATTCTTTTCAATCTCTGCAAAATGCTATCACCTCCTTGGGCCTTCAATATAAGAATAAAGTATGTTATGCATATACTAGTACTCTATTTTATGATACATAATCATGTAACTGGAGGCTATAAAGTTGATTTACAAAATATTACACATATCACCCCTAAATTCATGATATTTATACCCCCTCATGTCCTATATTCATAGTGTATCATGCTAATGCACCCTAAAAACTCATTCTGCCCTTTCTCATGATCCTTGTGGTTTGCTGGAAGTGGGTTCACCCTCTCCAGGCTTGTACAAGCTTTAAATTTCTCTGGGCTGTGTAGACACATGGTGGCTGAAGACTTTCCTACTAAGTAGCGGCATCCTCCTGCAGAAGGAACTCAACAGAGAATGTTGAGAAACAGAAAAGTTCTTGAGGAAATCAAACTCTGGCATCTAGCCATCCCAGAAGTCTGGCCCATTCTTTGAATTCTTAAGCTACAGGACAAATGTAATCTTTATTATAAAAATCTGATGAGGTTTCACTAACAGAAGGGCTCACACTACTACAAATGAATTTGTTATAATAAAATATCATCTCTCTATATATCATATTGCTACTATGTGACTAAGAGAGTTTCCCCCAATTTATTGGTTTTAAACCAAGGTAGGTAAGCAAGTTGGCTTTTCAATGTTTGTGTAAAACTGAAACAAAAATATAGGAAAACAGTAAATACTATTGAAGTAACAAAGGCCCTTCCTGATTTTTTCACTGAATTAAGATGTGTGCTAGTTACAGCTGATCTCCACTTGAGCAGGATTTCATGACTGTTAATATGACTTTCAACCTAGTTTGAGAAATACTGCAATAAGAATTACAGTAACAAAGGGAAAAAAGAAAATTAAGATCATGTAGTCTTTATGACAATTTTTCCATATGATTATTTTTAGAACTCTTTGTTGGAGCCATGATTCTCAATATATTTCTTGATTGCATAGTAAACATGTTTTTCACAACTTATAAAAAAATAGTTATTTCTGGTAACTTAATTCAGTTAGCCGTAATTCAATTTACCAAAAAGGGTGTTATGTGCCATGAAAATTCTCTAAAAAACATTATTCTGCATCACAAACCTCTTATTATCTCTAATCCAACCCTAGAGCCCAAGAGCACTTTTCCCATCACCATGACAAGCAAAGGTATTCCAAGTAACTCTTTGAAGGACATTTGTACCTATGGGCCTCTGCCACAGAAGAGTATGAGACTAAGTGAATGAGACAGGAGAATGCAGTGGGTGGAAGTTGATTCCTTCTTCCCTCCAGGCAATGAATACCTATTTTTTTTTCATGATCAGAGGTTAAAAATCTGCTAATTTATCTTCTGCCTCCTCTTCATCCCTCTGAAAAGAACGTCAATTACTTACTGGTACTGTACCATCCAAAATGCTGTTAATGAAGTGGACCATATCACTGGCATTCTTAATATGTCTATCTAGCAAAAAGTACTGTTGATTTGAAGTATTCAGTACAACTATGGTTGGGACTGTCAATTCACTAAAAACAAGTAAAAAGAAAAAAATTGTATTAAGCACAGTAATAATACCCTAATGCTCATATATCTCTGAGTAACTATAATTAGGGAAGAAAAGAGATTTTTAATACCTTTAACCTCTACAGGAAACTTTCAAATTTTTCATCAAATTTACCATTACCCCATTAACCAAGAATGCATGAAAATATTCTAACAACACCTGAGCAACAATGATTAAATATAATAAAAGTTGTGCTATACAAAGTATAAATTTCTGCACAGTATTACATAGAATATTAGTAACATTTAGCCCTACTTCAGATGGCACTCTAAAACCTACACAGGCAAGAGGACAGTATCTGGAGTCACACTGTGTTTGCATCTGGAGTTTTCTCTTAACATTACAGGATGTCAGTTAAGTAATTAGGTTCTTACAAGCAATTTTTTTCTGATATAATAAGGATACCAACAGTAACTAACTTGCTAGACAATTACATGAGAAAATTCAGCATGGTACCTTCCTTGTACAGTTGAGTAAACATATAGAAAACATGTTGAATAAAGAGTATTGTGAATTCTCTGTAGTCTCTTGTTATTTTACTTAAGATATATATACACACACACACACACATATATATATACTTAAATATTCATCAAAGCAGATCATATCTTAGCACATAAAGCCCTGTTATAGCTTGAATATGAAATGGCCTGGACAGATTCATGTGTGGAAGGCTTGATCCACAACTGGTGATATCATCTTGGTAGGTAGGGGAATCTTCAACCTTTAAATCTAGTTGGATGTATCAAGTCACTGGAAACGTGCCCTTGATGGTCTCCTTTTTTCTTCCTCTTCTTTTATTTCTTAGTCATCTAAGGTGCCATGATGCTTCATTTAGACTGAAAGCAATGGTGACCACCAACACTGACTGAAACCTATAAACTATAGCCAAAATAAATCTAACCTCCTTTAAAATCTTTCCCTCAGGTATTTGTCAGAGACAAAAAACTAACATACTCTTCAAACTTGGCAACTTAAGCTAATTATGTTCTGATTCTAATTTGAGCTTAGATTTTCTACTATCCCACAACTGTGTATTAAAAAATGTTTATCTACTGTTGATACTATCACCCTGAATTATACTAGTTATTGGAATAAAATTGCTGTGGAATGTTGCAATTTTTTCTTAATGAATCATATATATTCACTTCAAAGGACTTAAAAATGATCTTATTAAGTCCTCTGATGTATATATACTACAAAAAAGTATTTCTATTATAGGATATCTTCTTTATAAGATTATACAGAATATATTTCCTCTTAGGTTTAAACAAGATCAACCTTACAACTTCTATAAACATTAACTCTTCTATTGGATATAGTTAATATAAAAACAATTGCCTTTCAATTTTTTTTGTAAAATTTTAAAATTTATTTTATGTATGCATGCTCTATCTGCAAGTACAACTTTATACCAGAAGAGGGCATCAGATTCCATTATAGATGGCTGTGAGCCATCATGTGGTTGCTGGGAATTGAACTCAGGACCTCTAGAAGATCAACCAGTGCTCTTAACTTCTAAGCCAGCTCTCTATCCCTCTATTTTGCTTTTGATATTAAAACGTTAGTGTCATCTTGGGAACAATATGGGCCTGTTAGCATTTCATCATCATGAATGAGGGAGGAGCCTATGAGCCCCTATCCCTTCTTGTGTGATTATTGGCAGTTGATGGCTTTCATGTCAGGAGGTTATCATTTTATTCAGCAATATTACCAATGCTCCAGTCAACAACCTACCACACACTCATGCACACAACTCTAATTAAATTCAGTTGGGTCACACATAAAAAGAAGATATAAAAGAGAGAGGGACAGAATGAGGTGGCTATAAATAAAATTTATTCTACAAACATATGAATCTACCAATGAACTTTTAAAACAAAAAAATACTAGTGTCAAATACTTCATGTACCTTCAATAATTGCATGTGGATGTCAGCCACCAATTCACAGATGGGGTCTCTCCTGTTACCTTGTGGTACACTGGGATCAAACTCAAGTTCTCAGGCTTGTGTGCCAGTGCCTCTACCCAGTGAACAACTTTACCAACCCATAATTACCTATTAAAATTATTAATGTATATATTATACATTATGCTATAAGTTATAATGTTGAAGTTGGAAATAATCTTTCATAGTAAAGACTAAAATTGAATCTCAATAAATTCAAAATAAGGGATTTATAAACCAAAATAAGACATTTAATGGGAGAATGTCAGCATCAGAAAATGATGTGGATTTTTTTTGGTGGTGGGGCATGTTTTTCCCATTAAGTCTTTCCCATTCTCTCAAAATCAGAAATATCAAAGTGGAAAAACTGCTAGTAAAACCATTAACACTTTACTTACTCCATCAGCAAAGTGTTTATATAGTCATTTCCATCCATATGGCCAAACTGAAAATTTCTATAAATACCAGCAGCAACAATAGAGAGAAGAGAAAGAACACAATATTAGATTAAAAAAAAGGTACACAACACAATGAGAATTTGGTAAGCACATAAACTTTAAATACTGAACAGGGAAATCCCTATGATATATACATAAAGTTTATGTTACTGTGGTTTGATAAGTACATGAGCAGTAGCAACAAACTCTAAGATATTTCATCTCATTATACATGTTTAAAAGGCAAGGAAAGAAAATGTGCTCTCAGTAAAATGTAGTTAAGGAAAGCTGATTTACCATGAAATAGGATCACCCAGATGAGGTCTCATGTACCATTAGAACGACACAATGAACTTTCAGTAGGTTTGAAATACGAAGAAAATAATGAATAATGCAAGTTTCTATTTCTATTACTAGAGACAGCAACAAACACAAAAATCTGGAACAGCAAAAGTTCTCATTTCTAAGTAAATTTTTATATTTCATTAATTGGAATATTTGTTTTAATCATCTACCTGACATGTGACTGCTCATTTGAATTGTTTCTTATTTGCAAGTCTATGGGCATATTTTCCTTCCATAAAACACATGTCAAATACTCACAGGAAGCAGAAATGGAATTAATTATAAATGACTGGGCACAGCTTCTCTAATTTGTAAGATGTGTAAGATGTGACATAGATTTATCCTCATGTTGATCTGAAGCTCCTAGTCATTTACTACAATTATTGATCCACCTTTCTAAGTGTGAGATCAACTCTCTTTTCTGGAAAGCTTGGGGCTAGAAGTGCTTCACATTTCTGAAAGTTTTCATGGTTTGGAACATTTGCATATAAACAATGAGCTCCCTAGGGCAGGGACCAAAATGTTAAGTACAGAATTATTTTTTTTTCTCTTATATATACCTTATACATGTATCCTGAAGGAATTTCATACAATTCTTTAAAGGTGACTCTGTGCTCTGATCACTACCATGTGAGGGTAGCTGTGAAATTTTCTATTTATTGTCATATCAAAGCTCATGTATGTAGACCTCAGAGCATCTCAGATTTCAGATTTAAATTGCAGAGATTAGGTTTACTCAATTTATCTTGCTGTTTTAGATTTATTTTACTGTGACACCAAGTTACACAAAGACAACATTTCTAACAAAGACAACTTTCAGAACACAAGCACATACCTGTGGAAGTGGTCTCTGAAGTCTCTAGCAACTTCCTGAATAACTGACTTTAATCTGTAAGAGAACAAATATATAAATATTTCACCTCCAAGTAAAAATGTTTAATTATTCCATTATAATATCTGTCATTTTATCTAAATGATTACAGGCAAAGCAAGACATGAATGACATTTGAAGGTTAAATCTGTTTCAAAGCAACTATACCTGGTATGTTCAAGCGATGTGTTTTTCTCATCAATAACTGCAATGGCCACAAGCTTTCCTAAAATGAAGAATAATATCTTTCAAGTGAGGTAACCCATACCCAAAAAGATGAATATGGTATGTACTCACTTATT
>LOJH01054081.1:0-12085 GCA_001685095.1 Ellobius talpinus
ACTACGCCCTTCTGGCCTGGGACAAGCCCTGACTTGTTTCTTAAGCCTTGCAATATGGCATTACTGCTGTTAGCATTAAAAAGGGGGGTATTTCTTTCTTTTCCTCTTCAGTATGATATTTACCATGTGTCATCTACACAGCAGGAGCAATTCTGGAGCTGGGAAGTCAAGTTCAAACGCTGACTTAGCTGTCTGTGCTTCTCTGAGCCTCTACCTTTTCCTCTGTAGCTAAAGCTGATGTCGTTAGCTTCACTTGTGTGTCTGTGTTTGTTTGGTTTTGTTTTGCATGGCTTTGAGAATAATCAAACATGAGAGCAGCTGGAAAACTATCCCTGATGGGCCAGACCTGTCTGCCACCTGTTTGAGTAAATAAAGTTAGGCTGGCCTCGTTGTGCTTGTTGATTTTCTTCTTACCTTGGTGCACTTACTTACACTGGAGTTGCAGAATTGCAACAGGCACAGAACGGTTATCGAAGCTTGCAATATTTACTTTTTAGACTCTCAAGTAGGAACTCTCATGCTATAGGAAATCCTACAGCCAGTAACCTTTAAGTTATTCGCCCACTTGGGCGTGGCCGCTTATACCATAAATGCCAATGTAAAGTGAGCATTCCCTCTCTTCAGACTGCAGGATTTGGTTCCCATTCCCTATTCAAGCAGAGGACTGTGATCTGTGAGTCTACCCCTAAGTAAATAACCCTTTATTATACTCAATTCTGAGCTAGCATGGGATTTCTTTTTAGAAATTTCTGTCTTCACTCTCTCAACTTCTCTTGTCTAGCATAAGACCTGTTGCCACAAAGGACTAAACAACTGAGCTGGGATCTGAAGGATGATGAACAGTTTATCTTTGGGCTCTGAGTGCACTATAGGCACACACATGCAAAACACACACACTTAAAAAAATTCAAAAAAAATGTTCACCTGCCTTTAAGAATGGATCAAAGTTAACCCAGGGGTAACATCCAGGGAGAGTACACAAAGAATGATATTCACTGAGGTTCCTAAAAAACTGACCTTTAAATGTCGACATTTATAAAACATTCCTGTGACAATGACAGTAAGAAAGGGAATTGGTCGTAAGTAGGCATCATGTTGCATACTTTTGTGACTCAAGACTATTAAGGAATAGTCTAAAAACAAGATAGATCAATAACTGCCAAAGAAGCTGGGGACAAGGACACAGTGAGGAAGGCAGCATCACAGTGTCTCGCTGTTCCCAAAGAGAGAATGGGTCAGGTCAGGAATAACAGGCTAAGTAAATTGGCTACGCACCATTCCATGCTCATCTACTTCACAGTCTCCCTAGCTTAACAGAAAATAAAAACTAATGCTTTGATTCCTTGACAAGCAGCAAAGAAATCAAAGCGTGGAAAGTGTAGACAATCTTAGTGAGTTTTTTTTTAAAGTGTTAAAGACTCAAAGATGCTAAAATCCCACCAGACACGAAATAAATGTAAATAATGAGAGACTCTCCCACCTCAGATTTCACCCATGTAATGTCTGTCCCGGTGTCTTAGTTTCACTAATGCTGCTTTTTTGTACAGATGCTAAATCTCATCAGAAATTTAATAAAAGCAAATAATGAGAGATTCAGTCTGTTTAGTTATCGTCCATGTAATTATGTCTGTCTCGGAGTCTTACTTTCACCAGACTTTTTTTTGTATAGTGTTCAAATTTTAATTGCATAAGAAGTGATGTGTCTCAAATCAATCAAGGACATAATCACAACCTCCCCTCAATTGCTTAGGATCTCTCCTGGATTAATTAATTCATGTAAATAGAAGCTCCCAAGAGGCTGGGCTCAGATTTCTGAATGCAACAGCACCCCCAAACAGAGCTTGGTTATCTTAATTGCATCTTGAGAAGGGGTTTGGGCAAGAGGAAGTCTGTGGCCTCCTTGAGGAGTCTATATTAAGGTTTTGATATTCTTCTACACTCTAAAAAAATACAAGCTTTTCTCTGTTGCTGTCCACTGTGCTTTTCTTACGGTCCCTGCTCACTTTTCTGGGACAGGGCTGGCTCTGCATGATGGATTTGGGCCCAATGCGGAGATATGATTTGTTTTCTTAAGAAAATGGTTTCCAGGGACACAGACAAAAATCACTGAGGGAACAAGAGCCATCCACGAGGTCCAGCTATCTTCCAGGTGGCTGTCCTTCCTCTGGCCCTGGGGTGCCTGGCAGAATCCTGTCGACCTTGCTAGGGGCTCTGCACCTCTCTCTTCTTGTCACACAACTCTGTTGCACAGCTTAGACCTCAGTCTTCTCTATTGTTCCAGAATGACAATTCTTCCAAATATTCAAAATTAAGAGATATTTCCTCTGTCTTTTTAACAAAACCCATTGAGTCCTTCCTTGGTATTTTTGTAATTAGGAAACTATTTTTCCCCTTTGTTTTATTTTTAGTTTGGATAATTTTATTTGCTTTTTTCATTTTTCCTTACTTTATTATCTACTTTATTTTTGAGATATATCATTCTCCTTTCCCTTTCTCCCTCCAAATCCTCTCATATACCCTCCTTGCTCTCTTTCAAACTTGCGACCTCCTTTTCATGGTTGTTAGATGCATATATACCTAAATATATAAATACAACATGCTTAGTCCATGTAATGTTACTTGTGTGTATGTTTACAGCTATCTCACATATGAACCATAACAATGATCAACATGACAAGAGAACCCTAAGGGCACAGTAGTGGCACACATAACTTGTTGGCATCCAACAGCTCTCTAGTTGGACTATTCAAAAGGAAGGAAATCATGTTTGTCACTGGAAACCTAACCAAGTGTCCAGGGTTAGTAAAATCATGGATCTTGGTGGAGAACTTAACAACTACCACTTTAATTTTCTGTTTATCGGTGTTTTGCCTGAGTGTAAATCTGTGTTGTGTGCCTGATACCCCCAGAGGCCAGAAAGGGATATCAAATCCTTGTAACAGGAATTACAGACTTTTATCAGCCATCATGTGAGTTCTAGAAACTGAACCAGGTGTCCTTTGTACTCTTAACCACTGAGTCATCTCTCTAGTCCCCAAATAACTGTTGAGGAAAAAATAAAAATTGGCCTGTCTTTTAACATGCCAGTAGGGTACTCCTACCCTCTCTTTAGAGGATGAAGCCCTCACAAGATGATAGATCTTGCCAGCATCTTCTTCCAAAACTTCCCATTTTCCAGAATGATGGGAAAACAAAAGCCTCACTTGATGATGGCCTGTAACCTATATGCCAAAGAAAGTCTTTCTACCCCAGACGGGTTTTAATCAGTGTTTTATCACAGCCACAAAAAGCAAAGTAAGGCAACCTGTCTCTGTTGATCTACTATACTTCCTTCAGCCAGGCTGCACCTCCTAAAGGCTCCACACAGCCTCCCGAAGTAGCATCATTCACTAGGGAATATGCATGAGAGACACAAACCTGGGGGACACTCCTAATTCAAAAAATCCTTAGATCAAATCTAAAGTCTTTTTACACGTGTTGGACTCTGACTCTACTCATTCCCATGGCTCGCCTTCCAGCAAGTGACAGTAAAGCTACAAAAATTCAGGCTATTAAACACTCATTCTGCCTTGTTCTGAAGGTTTCCCACTTGATTTCCCCATTTAGTTCTCGCAGATCTGGTGACACAGATGGTATTATCACTCGTGTCCTCCAGATGAGGAAACTCATGTGAAATGTCACCCTACAATCAGAGCAGAGAGTGATGATGGAAAGAGGTTGGAACTCCTGCACAGGGCTTGTATTAGTTCCTGTTCTGTTGCTGTGATAAAACACATGACCAGGAGCAACTTAGAGAAGATTTTACTTGAACTTATGGTTCCAGAGAAAGAAGAGTCCCTCATGGTGGGGAGACTTGTCAGCAAGCTGCAGCGTAGATGTAGGAGCAGAAAGCCAGGGGCTCACATCTTAAACCGTAAGCATGAAGAACAGAGAGAAAACTGGGAGTGGAGTAAGACTATTAGCTCTCAAAGCCCACCCACAGTGATGTAATTCCTCCAGCCGGGCCACACTTCAGATTCCCTCCCAAACAGCATCATCAACTGGGGATCAGTGTTCAAATGCATGAGATTACGGAGGAAATTCCTCATTCAAATCACTACAGTACTGTAATGCTTTATGGACTTATTATTAGATTTATTGTCTGAATAGCAATAGATATTTTTGAATATGTGTTTGCTGAAATATGCAGATGGATCAGTCAAAATGTTCCACTTTATCCCACACACTCAACCTTCAAACCTAATAAATTTCTGTATCCTTATGAATTACTTTCAAGAAAAAATAATAATGCGCAGGACCAGCGACATTACTGATATACACCTACTAAAAGTAAACTATGCACAGCCACTTGAAACAATGACAATGCTGCCCCAACTCTCGGGTTTGCATACTGAGAATCTCACATTCTATTTGTCCCTCTGGAAGATCTCCATTACCCAAGGATTTTCTTGTCTGAACCCTCGAGCCACCAGGCTCCCTAAGATGAAAAAGTCAGTGCAAGAAATACCCATTTTTCTCCGACCAGTAATAAATGAGTCTTGGGAGAAAGAGAGTCACTTAAAGGTCTTCGATGTCTTCATAGGGCAGGCTCCATCTAGCTGTCAGCCTCAGGCAGGGCCGATCGATTGCAGCACACACCTTGTACATCATGTGGGATCTCATAGGTCAGTAAAAGGATATTGGAAAACCCCTGAGAAGCTGTGGCAATGAGACCCAGCAGGATTCCGTCCAATGTACAACACACCTACATGAACAGTTAGCCAAACAGAGAACAAAGATCAGCAAAAGTGACTGCTGGGCACGAAACCTTCATTGGAACGTCAGGACATGTTGTCTCGTCCCACCCATTACCCCCAGCCCCCATTGTAGCTCCTCATAGCATGGGAGACCAAAGTGCACCAGGGCATTTCAGTGTGGGTGGATCTAGGCTGCACTTCACTGTTGCTGGGGAAAAGACATCCTTTCACCTCACTCAACTAGTTGCTCCTTGACTCTTTCTGTATCCTTTTTTTTCTTTTGAAAATGATTGCTTCACTCTCTCTGCTCAAATTCTTCTCCCTCATCTGTAAATGCTCAGTTCTAGGCCGGCTCCCAGAAAGAAGGCTTCTTTGTGCACATAGAGTTTAGAGCTATCTCTCTTTTATGCCCCACCATAGCAAATTACAATTAGATAATTAGTGATTTCGTTGTTGGTTCAATACTCACTTCCCTCCAATGCTGTACTTTCTGTAGCAACCAGAACAGCATTGGCCCAGATCATTGTTGTGTGTCTCCTTATTTCTGGTGTAGGCTTAATGACAGTAGAAGGAGGCCAGCTTGGAGCAGTATGGACCAAATTCTGAAGGATGGTGGGTACCACTCAAAACTGAATCCTAACACCTCAATGCTTTCTCTGCTGCTACTCCAGAAGCTGATGTAAAATACGTTCTGTTAATACATTGCCATTTGTTGTTTAAACTCAATGTAAAGCTGGCTCTGACAGTTGGATTTCCCTCCATCCCATTTGAGATCCAAATATATTTGTTCTGAACTGTATTCTGAGATCACTTATCTGGGGACAGATTGGTCCCCAGCTCTGTCTCAGGGAGGGAAGAGAACAGCAAATGGACCAACAGTAAAATGGCTGTGCCTTTGAGAACAGTTAGAAGGTGGACCATTTCCAACAGAGGTCACTAGTGTTGATACCATGATATAAACGTGTCTACAGTGGGAAAGGGCAGCTGGAAGTTCAGGGGAGCTCAGCAATGAAGAGAAAGCTCAATAGAGAGCTCCAACTGGTAGACCCAGCTTCCCATCTGTTTCTGTTCGATATTGTGAGCCTCCTTCCCCCCAATACCACCTCCAATTTGAGGACCCCATCTTTCTCCATTGCTTTTTGTTCTTTGATTTGGAAGTCTCACAGAGGGGACATCTGCTCTGCCTGGGACAGTCTATTGGGGACTCAAGTAGATTGCCTTAAAGAGGCTTCCTCAGTTTGTTTCTGTTGAGTGTTTTGAGCATCTGATTTGATAATGCTTTATGCCTCCCACTTATTCTGTAATAAACTCACCCATTCAGATACAAATGTGTGCCTATCCTGTACCATTCTCCACACAGAACAGTCAGATATGTAGATGCTCCTTTTCTAGGTACTTGACTGTGAGGTCCTGAAATTGCTTTGTTCTCCATATATCATGAGTGTCATTCCCTCCCACACATGTCTACTCAAAGGTGGCCACACTTGTGCGGACAGCAGAGGCCCAGGCATCCTAGAGAAGATTTTGAATCTGGGTCTCAGTGTCTTCAGGTCTATTTTTTTTTATTATTGCTGCCAGCAGCCATTTCTCCAGATATCTTGCTGAGAGAAACGATAACTCACTATACGTTTAAGGTGGTGGTGTTTTCTGTTCTTTGCAGTCACAGAGCTTTAACACATAAGCAGAGCATGTTGGGTAGACTCAGGGTCCCCATTCCTTCATCTGTGAAATTGGAAAACAATCAGGCATCACTCACATCCCAGGACACCAAAGTGGATGCTAAGGCAATTTACACACTAGAAACTGTTAGCTTGAAGAGAAAGGAGGAAGAGGAGAAGGAGGAGGAGGGTGAAGAGAAAAAGAGATGAAAATGTAGTGGCACGAAGGGCACTAGAGTTTGTGTGCTGCTCTCATCAGAAACCAGCCTACCACTCTCTTGCACTCCATCGACAGCACTGAATAGTTCTGCACAAGTAAAACCTGATGAGGTGCCACAGGGTGTGATCCAAGCTTCTTACACAGTGCAGACAACTGCCAGCTCTTCCAACCCTGACATCAATTATGTACCTCGCTGAGTCCTGAGCTTTTGATTTCAATGTCAATTCATTTTCTTTAGACTCTTTTATTATAAAGCAAAGTACGTTCCTTTATTCTATGAGAACATATAATTAGCTCCCAAAATATCTTTTACCCATATACAAGGCTTTTTTATAGTCTTTGGGGACGTCAGTGGCGAAATGAAACATACCTTGGCACGGGAGTTCTAAAAGTTGCTAATAAAACAGGGCATAGCTGTCAGTTCTCTGCTGAAACTCATTCCCACTTACTTCCCAGGCTCAGAGTAACCGCTCCATTTTCCAGACAAGCTCAACCTCTGGTTGACAGATCTTACTGGGGTTCTGAAGCCAAGGTCTTATAGATATCAAGGATCCACACTTGTACACAGGACAACCCTTGTTTATATTATAAACCAAACATTACAGTGCCTTATGCACTAACTACAATCAGCTTCCTAACACGGTGCCTGTTACATGTGAAATTCACATACAAACGACAGACATGCAGAATTTCACTTCTGCGTTGTCCTCCGCAATTCTTATGGTCAGTAAATCCAGCCAGGGGTTTTACCAACCTGCTCAGAGGAGGCAGGTAAACACAGGGAGAGACTATCAACCCATAACCCCAGTGGCAGTCACATATGTTACATAAATAAGAATATAAAGCTCACTGATAAGGAGGTGCTAGCATAGATCCCACGGAATTACCTTCAAGACAAAGTGCAAAATATATGTAGGAGGAGACATGCCTGGTTACATTGGGGACCCACAGAAGATCAGTGATGCCAGGACACAGGAGCAAGGGGAATTACTACAAGGGGGAATTACAACAAGGGGGATTACAACAAGGGGAGATTACAAGGGGGAATTACAACAAGGGGATTACAACAAGGGGGATTACAACGAGAGGATTATAACAAAGGGAGATTACAACAGGGGGATTACAACAAGGGGGATTACAACAAGGGGGAATTAAACATGGGGGGATTACAAGAAGGGGAGATTACAACAGGGGGATTACAACAAGGAGAGATTACAGCAAAGGGGATTACAACAAGGGGGGATTACAACAAGGGGGATTACAACAGGGGGATTACAAGAAGGGGGATTAAAACAAGGGAAGATTACAACAAGGGGGAATTACAACAAGAGGGGATTACAACAAGGGAGATTACAACAAGGGGAGATTACAGGGATTATAACAAGGAGTCGCAATGGAAATAGTGCCACAGAGACACTCTGTAAAATGTCAGCCTGCTATTTTCTTGGTGTTTTACTGTTTTACAGTTTCAAACAGGAGACCTCAAAACCCAGCCCACAGTGCATACTTCCTCAAACAAGGCCACACCCACTCCAACAAAGCACACCTCCTAAGAATTCTACTCCCCACACCTGCCATGACTTCTGAACTCACAATCAAGTCTTCCTCAGATGTGTAGAGAGAAAACTCAATGTCTTTCCTATTTACATCAAATCAAATCTCCAAATAACAATAGTGTTGGGAAATCATTACCAGGGATGACTTTGTTGGATCTTAAGGTAGGATCTATTTCTTGTTTACGGAGACACAACCATGGCTGTTTCCTAAAATGGCCATAGGAATTCATTTTCCCACCTACATGGTGAAGACGGTGTAGACACAATGTAAATTTCCCTGTTGGTATCGACAGCAACACTTGGTGCCTTTCCTGTTTTAGTTATAAGAAATAAGGAGTCCAGGAGCTGACATTAATTGGGCTTGTTATATCTTCCTACGGTCTATCTATGAGGCACTAGATAAACATATCCAATTATGATTCTCTGTCTAAGTCTTTGAGGCTAACAGTCTTAATCAGTCTCAGACTCTACAGAGAGAGCTAGTCAAATAACAAAATCTTTATGATTTAAAAATTGGATATTTAGCAATTCCAGATGACTCAGCATTTTTTTCTTCCAGACTAGTGGCTCCTGACATAGTTGCTGGCGTCCTAAGACAAGGACAAAGGAAGAGTTCCTTCAGCCAAAGCCAGGGCAGTATAAACACTCAATAAAGATTACAATGTGTACTTAGAGGGGAAGCTCCAAGACAGTGTTTTTATTTTAATGGAATTTTTTTGTACAATATATTCTGATCATGCTTTTCTTTCCCCAACTCTTCCCAGAAATTCCCCACCCACCCAACTCAATGCCCATTCTCTCTCTCCCTTTAAAAAGGCAAACAAAAGTTGAGCGGTGGTGGCACATGCCTTTAATCCCAGCACCTGGGGGCAGAGGCAGGTGGATCTCTGTGAGTTCAAGGCCAGCCTGGTCTACAAGGGTTAGTTCCAGGACAGGCACCAAACCTATAGAGAACCCCTGTCTCAAAAAATTAAAAAAAAAGCAAACAAGAATACCAAGAAATATACATATACACATGCAAAATCACAAAAAAATATGAGACAAAAAGTCTACAAAAATACTATTGAGTTGTTTTTTTTTGTGTGTGTGTGTGTGTGTGTGTTGGTCAGCTATGGCTGGGCTCCATGTAGTTAATATATCCAATAAGACTCCATTGGATAGTTATTCCTTTGCCGGCAGGTAGCAGTGACAGATAACTTCTTGGTTAGGGGTGGGAACCCATGCCTACCCCACCTCTCAGCGCTGGGTCCATGTCTGGCTTGAGCCTGTGCTACCAGAGGAGAAAAGCAACCCAGCTACAAACACTACGACTGATACGTTTAATAATGGGAAGTGAGTGTCCTTCCATAGTGAGAACAGAAATCCCTACTTAGAACTCTGAGCTCGGTGGAAAAGTTTTAACACAGTATTTCAAATTTAATTCAATTCAACTACTATTTAATGAAGCCTAACAAGCTGTCAGTCCTGTGCAGGGGAGGCAGGGACAGCCATTTGCTGACTGTCTTCAGAAGGCTCGTAATCAAAGTGACAGATAGTGCTTTGAGTTAAGTGTGAAGAGAGAGAGAAGATGGGGTACAAGTAGTTATCTGAAAGGGAGAGCTCTGCAAATTGGGGTTGGTTCAGAAAAACATGATTTTATGCAATTAAAATTGCACAATTTTCTAATTATGGGCCACAAATTACAACAGGGCATGTGCTCATCTTGCTTATTTTCCTGAGGTAGATTTGGACATCTTCTGTCTGAATGACAGTGAGCTTCAGGGAACCCCAAACACTGCATAAACAGATTTTTTTATAGAATTAATCAAAGGAAAGGGTGTACTCCATTGACAGAAGACATCTGAGGGGAGTGTCACTAAGCCCCCCCCCACTACTACATGAGGGTAAAAGGGCTGTAGGAACCCTCTGGGATCTAGCTCAGTGTGGAAGGCCTGTGGAATAGCTGATGCTGTATTCTAGCACTAAGCAGCTCTAACTTCATAAAGTGAAAGAGGCAGTTCCACCAGATATCTGTAAATGAAGGAAATGAAAGATCCTTCATTTACAGATAAATGAAGGTCCCTAGGGGGACCTTAACAACAGTGAGGTCTTCTAAAATGACGGACAATTCTGCCAACTCCTCCTCTCCTGTTCTCAGCACAAGTGTGAGACTCAATAGCAGGTCTTCCCTGACCCAAGAAGGCCACTTGTCCTGTCCTTCCCAGAAATCCATGGAGGAAGCTAACCAGTTCTCTCAGGTCCTCAGAAAGTAAATGTGTCTCCTACATGCCTCCACTCTGCTCAAGACCCTGGAATTCAGAGAGTCACTTCTACCTGTACACAGTGTAATGAATTAAGTAAAATGCTGCAGGTCCCCAAGTAGCAGCAGGCAATGGACAGCGGGTCCAGAGAGCAGCCAGTCCCAGGCAGGGATGGTGCAGTTCCCAAGTGGCTGCAGTGGGCACACCACAAGACCACACCACAGGTCTCTGAAAGCAGCTGGTCCTGGGCAGGATGCCACACAGGGGCAAGAGACAGACAGATAGGCATGCCATGCAGAGTGAGGTTGGATATTTATTTAGTGGGTAATGGAGGGGAAAGAGGAGAAATGGAGAAGAGAAGAGCAGAAAGAAAGAGAGATGGAGAGAAGGGGAGAAGTGGAGAAGGGGAGAAGCAGGGAGATACAGAAGCTGCCTCTTCAAGAGGGAGACAGAAAAAGGAAGAGACGGAGGCTGCAAGCAGGAAGGAAGATCAGCTTGCCTCAGCAGCCGGGGAGGGAGTGAGCGGGGCTTGTCTCTTATAGGGACAGGACAGATCATTACAGTCCCATCTCTTTTTTGTAATAAAAAGGCAGGAGGTTAGGCACCACAGGTTAAAGGAATTGTGGATGGAGATACCCAAGACTGCTTCCTGCTTATTTGTGGCCATTGTCTTTGGGGGGCAACCTGAGAAGGCTGGGTGCTAGTCACATCCTAGGGAAGTTAGTCTCTTTGTTCCTGTCTGGTATTTGTGGTATGGAAAGGTCTGGTGTCTCTTATAACTGTTTAAGGTATTGGCAGAACAGAGAACAAAGTTAAGGGAAAAAAATTAGAACCAGGGAATTGAGAGGGATGTATCTGACCTGTTTAAGATGGAGCCTTCATTTCAGCTCCCTGGATCTCACAACAGCAGTATAATGACTGTGACAGATATTTTTGCACAATGAAAGTATTTTTAAGACTATGAAAAGCAGCATGAGAGAGAAATTTGCTAACTTGTATTTGTCCTCACACCTTTATAACTTGCAGGCCTTGTATTTATATTTGTATTTTACTGAAACTTGTTGTCCTTTTAAACTGGCAAAACCTCTCAGCTGTCAAACTACATGAGAGATCTTTGAGAAGGATAAAATTTTACTTGAGCTATTGATTTAAAAATGACAGAGAGCTTACTTGGTTGGCACCTAGAGCTAACCTCAGGGTTCTCAGGGTCCTCCATGGTTGCTGAAGATCATATTTGCCTTTTGCTGTTTAGTGCAGGGCCTGCAAGACTCCAGAAGACTCTGTGGGTTAAGAAATCTGTAGGAAGACAAGCCTATCTTTACCTGAGAAGCTAGACTGTCGATTCCAGCAATTCTGTCCACTGTCTGGTGATCTTCAGTTTAGATGAAAGGGAGTTTTGCCCAGTGGTCAGCACTTGGCATGTTGCAGATAGATATTGTTCTGTGCCCATTTGTCTTCTGTCTTCTTGGGAGGAAGTAGAGTGCTGCTGCTAGGAGCCAAACTGTCTCTTTTTGTTATAAAAAGTCTTTTAATAATTAAATAGTTAAATGCCATATTCTCCAGATCTCTGAGCAGTTGAGGGCTATTTAGCAGGTATAGATAGCTACAGTATAGAATCTGCCTGCCTGGAGAGCTGGGTCTGAGCTTGACTGTACTGGCTCTTAACAGGTAAGAT
>LOJH01054082.1:0-12085 GCA_001685095.1 Ellobius talpinus
ATGGAATTGAATTGAAGACCTGGATATTAATCCACACACCTATGATCACCTGATTTTTGACAAAGAAGCTAAAATCATACAATGAAAAAAAGAAAGCATCTTCAACAAATGGTGCTAGAATAACTGGATGTCATCATGTCAAAAAATGATCTACTCCCATGCACAAAACTCAAGTCCAAATGGGTTAGAGACCTCAATATGAACCCAACCACACTGAACTTGATATAAGAGAAAGTGGGAAGTACCCTACAATACATTGACACAGGAGACTGTTTCCTAAATATAACACCAGTAGCACAGACACTAAAAGCAATAATAAATAAATGGGACTTCCTGAAACTGAGAAGCTTCCATAAAGCAAAGAACACAGTTAGTAAGACAAAAAAGGCAGCCAACTGGATGTGAAAAGATCTTCACTAACCCCCCATCAGACAGATGACTGATCTCCAAAATATATAAAGAATTCAATAAAATAGGCATCAAAATTCTAAATGATCCAAATAAAAATGGGGTACAGAAATAAACAGAGAATTCTCAACAGAGAAATCTCAAGTGACTGAAAGACACATAAGGAAGTGTTCAACACCCTTAGCCATCTGGGAAATCATATCAAAATTGCTCTGAGATAAAACCTTCACCAGTCAGAATGGCTAAGATCAAAAACACCAATGATAGCTTATGCTGGAGAGGATGTGTAGTCAGGTAACACTATGCCATTGTTGGTGGGAATGATAATTTGTACAACCACTCTGGAAACGAGTATGGCAATTTCTCAGAAAATTGGAAATCAACCTACCTCAGGACCCAGCAATACAACTCTTGGGCATATACCCAAAAGATGGTTAATCATACTACAAGGACATTTATTCATAGCAGCCTTATTTTTAATAGCCATAATCTGGTAACAACCTAGATGTCTCTCAATGAAAGAATGGATAAAGAAAATGTGGCACATTTCCACATTGGTGTACTACTCAGCAGTAAAAATCAATGACATCTTGAAAATTTCAGGCAAATGGATGGTGCTAAAAAAACATCCTGAGTGAGGTAACCCAATCCCAGGAAGATGAATATGATATGTACTTACTCTTAAGTGGATACTAACTACAAAGCAAATGACTATAGTTCATGATCCTAGAGAAGCTAAGGAACAAGGTGAATTCTAAGAAAAGCATAGATCGGCCTGGAAAGGAGAAACAGATAAGATTGGGAGTATGAGTTTGTGGAGAGAAGAGAGGGTGGAAGGGGAAGAGAAGGGATGAAGGGGACAGGGGAAGAGAACATGAGGGAACAGGATAGTCGAGAGGGAGGAAGGACAGAGATGAGATCAAGGAAAGAGATATCTTGATTGAGGGTGTCATTATGGAGCTAGCAAGAAACCTAGCACTAGAGAAATTCCAAGGAATCCACAAGGATGACCCCGATGATACCCAAAGCAATAGGAGAGAGGGTGTCTAAACTGGCCTTGCCCTGTAGTCAGACTGATGATTATCTTAGATATCATCATAGAACCTTCATCCAGAAACTGATGGAAACAGAGGCAGAGACCCATATCAGAACCCTGGACTGAGCTTGCAAAGTCCAGCTGAAGCATGGGAGGAGTGAGAATATGAGCAAACAGGTAAGACCAAGAGTGGTACACCCACTCCAACAGTTTGCCTAAGCTAATGGGAGCTCACCAAACCAGCTAGACAGGGAAGGATCCAGCATAGGTCCAAACTAGTCCCTCTGTATGTGGGTGACAGTGGTTTGACTGGGGCATTCTGAGGGTCCTTTGGAAGTGGCACTAGGATTTATCCCTACTGATTATACTGGCTTTTTTGGAACCTATTCTCATTTTATGGATACCTAGCTCAATCATGATATAGAAGGGAGGACCTTCCCCAAAGCAATTTGCCTTATGTCCTCTCAGGACTGGATTGGGGTGGGATGGGGGGATAGGTGGAGGGAATGGATGGAAGGGAGAGAGTGGAAACTGGGATTGGTATGTAAAATGAAAAAAGATATTTTTGTTTTCTTTTTTAAAACAAATAAAAATAAAAGAAAGTATGAAAAGAATTTTCATGGAGTTTATCACTACTCTGAATCTTTGTACTACTCTATAATATCAAATACAATAATATTTAGAATGCAGCAAAGGAAGTTTAGAGAAAGTGGTGACAAACACATGAAAGCAAGTGTTCCTTACTTAATGAAATTTATTTAATGCATATCAACTTTTCTACAGATGTTATTTACTGCAGCTTGTAATTTAAAAATATAGGGAACATAGTTTTTTATTCATAAAACAATAAAATTTCAAGTGTTTAAATTCTTGAAAGTGACTGTGTGAGTTTCATCATTAGCAGCACCCTCAAGCACAGAGGAAATACACAAATGATCTCAGTGCATTTACAAAAGTGTATTGTAAAGGATAGTTTCTTCAGCAGAATTTCATATTATAAATGTGATGGATTCCAACAGTTACCACACTATACATTGTGTTTTATTAGCAGGAAATATCACTGCACTGAAAGGAATATTTACAAGAATGTGTTGAAGTAAAAATAATAATAATAATTTGACTAATGTTACATAATGCTCTCCAAATTTTCCCTGTACCTTATCATATTTTGTTCCCATTAAATGACCCCTGGCAAGATCCATGGCAAGTATCAATAAACTTACAGAAAGAGAAGCAGAGGATGAGATGAATGCAGTAAAATATTCCCTGATTAGCTCATGCACATGGTGAGGGTATTCTTAAATTTTCCATGATTATGCATCATTAAGTGAATGAAATCCACATGCCATTTTAGGTAAAATGATGCAGGAAAGTTGTGCAGAGAATCTGATTATACATAAATTTATTAGGACCTATGTCTTAAGTCAAATTTAAATATCATTATACAATACTAAGCACTTGTTGCCTCAACAATAAGATGCATATGTGCTCAGATTTGTTAGATGGCAGAAATCAATTGTGCTGACTAGTTTTATGTCAGCTTGAACCTTAACTTAGAGCATGCCTTCATAAGATCTAGCCATACATATTTTAGTTAGTGATAGATGCAGAAGGTCCAGCCCACTGTTAATGGTGCCCTCCCCACCTGCCCTGACCTGGTAGCCCTGGGTTCTATAAGCAAACAAGCAAGCCACAATGAGCAAGCCAGTAAGCAACATCCTTGCATGGCCTCTGCATCAGCTTCTGCCTCTAGGTTCTGTATCTGCCTGAGCTCCTGTCCTGATGTCCTTCAGTGATGTACTATGATGTAGTAGTGTAAGCCAAAGAAACCCTTTCTTCCCCAACTTGCTTTTGGTCATGGTGTTATATCATAGCAATTCTAACTCTAAATAGGACACTAATAATGTTATATTATATTTACTTTAAAAATACATATAATTTTTAAGTAGCATCAAGAGGTATGAGAGATTTCAAAAGTCAGTTAAATTATAGTTGTGTGATAATCACTTCACTATCTACTGAAAAAACAAGATATTTAAATAAATTAAAAGACTGGCTATTTCCACAAGTAAATATTTAAAAAAATTAATATGTACCATATCACAATTACAAGTTAAGATGGACACTTAGATTTTATGTGGTACCTAAATGACAAGTTAAAAACTAAGGTAACTAGTGCTTTATTTTTAAAGATTTCACTTATGTTTGTTTTGTGTGTTAGTGTTTGCCTGAATATTTGACTGTGCACCTCAGTTCCTGAGTGGTGTAGGAGGTTCTTCTGTCTATGTGTTGCTTTCATTGGTTGAATAAAGNCTGCCTTGGCCTTTTGATAGGGCAGACTTAGATAGGCAGAGTAGACAGAACAGACTGCTGGGAAGAAGGGCAGTGTGGCAGACGCCACAAAGAGCCTGTCTGAGACTGATGCTGGTTAGAATCTTGCCCAGTAAGCCATGATCTCGTGCTGCTACACAGGAAATTAGAAATGGGTTAGCTCAAGATGTGAGAGTTGGCCAAAAAAAGGCTAGATATAATGGGGCAGGCAGTGTTTAAATGAATACAGTTCCTGTGTGATTATTTCTGATATAAGCTAGCTGGGCAGCCAGAACAAGAGGCCCTCCCTGCTTCCTCCTACCCCTGAGGAGATAAGGAAAGGGTGTCAGATCCCTTAGGGCTAGAGTCACAGTCTGCTCTAATCCTTCATTTATGATTGGAAACTGAATGGGTGCTCTTTTGTTTGAGCCATCTCTCCAGCTACTCATAAAGTTTTATAGAATATTTTAATTGAGATCCCATAAATATTATAAAATATTTACAAGCAATAATTTCAAAGGGCTGAAACCATAGGTTTAGATACACATATACACAAACACACACACATATATTCTGTGTTTTAATATACAGTGAATGAATACAGGATTTTATTTTTATCAATGTTTACTCATATAAATATAAATATATATTTTTATAAGGACACTAATTTCCACTGCTGTTGGAATCACAGACCATTGGTTTGGATCCATGGTCCAGCTCTATGAAATAACGTGGCATATTTTCTGAAGGTTTTCAGGCATCCTGAACTGCTATGTCAGTAGCTTTTGCTGCTTTCCAGTCAAAATATTTTAAAACATTTCTACAGTGTTCTATTTAAAGGCAAAGAATGTAGAAACTATGAAGTATAAATGCCTGCTTTTTAAGTAGTGACAAATGTTAATTAGGATCTGCCCATGTATCTAATTCTCCTTATCTCAAGAAATCTGTGAGACTTGACCCTTGGGTCAACAGGGTAAGTTATGTTATATGAGTTCCACTGCTCAGTCAAATCATATTGTGATTCTGATCTGCATGTGCTTCCACACCTGTGTTATGGTTCGTTCCTCAGATCACCTCTATTTACTGTTGGCTCAATAGTCACATCTGCTTTCATAAACTCAAATTCTGAGGCCTCTCTCTGCTTAGTCATGTTTTCCTCTTTTGTTTGTATTTTGTACAGTATGCCTAGTCTGGACAGCTACTATCACACATGAGCCCTGTCAGTTACTTGGCAGGAAGTACTTCAAGTCCTCTTTCTTTTCTGCAGATTACATTGCTTGAACCTAGCATACAAAAATCACACAGTTCAATTTGCTGTCTTAAAACCATTAATAATATCGCCTCATTGTCATTTTTATTCTATTATTATGGATTAGAGTTAAGATTGAATTGTGTCTTAAGTCATTTATTCCATATACATTTATTTGAACAAGATGAACATTAACGGTATACAAAAATAAAATTTACTGCTGTTAAAAGAGAAGGGTGAAGGCAGAAAAGATTTTGAGTCAGATGTTATGGACCATGGAAGAAAGTCCATGAAGGGAACAAATAACCAAAGCCAACTCCTTCTATGACTGGTTTTAGTCTGAATTCCCCCATCTCTTAAACAGAAAGCCCATAATTTTAGATGACTCTAATCCTGCCTTTGACCCAAAAATCATAAAGTTAAGTTACATGTAAATTTTAACTTTCATTCTCTTGATAAACCCTGCAGAATACAGTTTCGAACCTTTGTTTCTATTTCTTTAGTTGACCATTTCTGCTACAATTAGGACTCAGGTGATAAGCAAATAAAAATAGTGCAGTTATATCAAAATAATATGCAGCATCTCTCAGGGTTAGAAATACTCATTGAAAGTGGGTTGACTAGTATAATTTCTAACTACATTCTAAATGCTTATATACAGGGACTTCAGAAATGAATCAGTGATTAAAAGACTTTGATGTTTTGTGGAGGATCTTCATTCAGTTCACACAACCAGCATGACACCTCAAAATAATCTCTAACTCGGGATCTTCGCGATCCAAAGGCCTGTTCTGGCCTAAGAAGGTTCAAGATATGTACATAATACATATACATATAGGAAAAACACCCCCATACACATAAAATTAAATAAATATAAATCAAACCATTAAGAATAAATAAAAATACTTGAACTCAGGAATTTGAGAGAGAATAATGGGGAGTGCACAGAAATCACCATGTAAAGAACATGGGGTCACTAAATAAAGTGGGAGACAACAACCCAACTAGACTTCATACACCACCAAGTAAAACCTCCAGTGACAGGAATGAGTTACAGCTTATTGAGTTATTGGCCAAAAGGTCCTATAGGCTACTCTATTCTAACATCAAAGGCTATTGCCAAGGCTATTGATGACTTTTCATACACTGATGATCCAACCCTATTTCTGAAGACACAGTTTATATATATCATTGAACATGGAGACATTGAGCTGTTGCCCAACTAGAAGCATCCTCCTTAGAAAGATCTGCTTGCAAGATATACTTGTACGACAGTGGCACAAATGTTAGTGGAGTAATACACCAATTGTGTCTGATTTAAGCCCTCTCCACGATATTGATGGAACTCATACACAACACTGCTAAAGTGTCAGGAAACTCAGAATAAGTCATATCATACGTCTAGGGGGAAACTATTATTCTGCTAAAGAAACATAGCAATAAAATAATTTCTAATGGAATATTGCTGTTACCATAGATTCAAGTGCTGCTCAATCCTATTCAAGAAGCTTCTTATATTAGATGGTATAGAGATCCACAATTGGACAATCTGAGGAGACAGACTTTGAAGCATTAAGTTCTAAGTGGAGTGTCTTTATCAAATATGTCCCCTCAAGGTTCAGGGATCTATGTGAAGAAGACAGAAAGATTTAAAGGCCTGATGTGGTGGGTGACTCCAAGGTAACCTTATCTTCCAGACACAATAGGACTGAGATTCATATGAACTTATGGGACAGCACACACAAGTTATGAACAGGCTGAAGCATACAAATTCCTAACACTGAAAAAAGGAAGAGGACATGGTCCCAGCATTAACAAAGAAGAATCTATTCAAAGAAGGTGCCGTTATCAGGAGTAATTGAACAACACAAGATTTTTTTCTCTCTCTCTGTGTGTGTGTGTGTAATAAAAAACAGTTCATGAATTTGAGATGGAGTGAGAGGATATACCTTGAGTTGGTGAGAGTAAAAATGACTTTAATATGGTACTTATTATGAAATTCTAAAAAAATACACTTTGAGAATTTTGATAGAAAATTGATATGCTCAATATGTCAGGAAGGTATGTCAAATAGCATTTTTAAGGCTTTGTCATGGAATAAAACTATTAAATTCCATGGTAGTTTATATGAGAATATATTTAAGCTTTGTTTCCTTACAGTTAATATTGATGTCATATTAGACATACTGCTTGACAGTTGTTATTGTTTAGATGTTATATTTTGACTATTCTTAGAGAGCTAGCTAATATTTGCTTACCTACATATTATCACCCTACTTTATTGTTATCAAATATTGTTTCACTTTATCCATGGCTGTATGGCTTAGAAATTCAATTTACTACAAAATTTTTACTGAATCAATATTTTTTGTTGATAATTGCTCAAAAAATACTCCAAACATATAAAACAAAATTCATCCTTCTTTTGTAAAATCAATATTTTTGGTATATTTGCCTACCAGCAATAATTTCTCATGTGATACAGTGTCCCAACAGGACTGTTAAGGGACTGCCTACTTTTTCATTCTCATTTCCCACAACAATAAATTTATTTATTCTTGTGATAAGTGGATGGCATAACTTTCTTCATGATTCATCTTTCTTAAAAATTTCTGCCAACAATAATAACACACTTTTTGAGCTCTGCAAAGAAAGGGATTTTATTAAAAAATACAATTGAAAATCTAAATGACAGTGGGCATTAGATGTGGTCAGCTGTTCCTGAAGCCTTTCGTAGTTTTAGTAGCAAGACGAGTTCTAAGGAAGGTCTATAACATGTATCATGGATATACATAGATTAAACATAATGTACCTTTCACTATTAGAGGAATGTCCATCCATTAAAATAAATAACTTTGTTGAGAAACCTGGCTGACTATGGAAGAAAACAGTTTTCATGACTTCGTTTAGATTTAGAATCACTATGTGTTATGGACTTTAATCACTCTCATTCTTCATAGAGACAACTCCAAATTACTTTCGCCATGAAATAATCTTTCTTCTTGAAAATTTGAGATGTCTTACCAAATCTGATACTGTTAATCATAAGTACAACTGGCTACTGATGATTGACTGTTGCATTAAACTAATTTAAATAAATTCCAGCCAAATTCAAACCATTATTACTCATTTTTTTCACCATACTTTGGGGATCTATCAGGTGCAATTATTGATGTAGCATTATTATAAACAGAAGGATTAAATCACATAGTAAACTGGGTATAGTACAGCTTTGAAAACTTCTGAGTAATTGTGTACAACCTCAGTTACCATATTTGAATACCCTCTCCTTCTTCATACTTGAAGTAATCACAATAAAAAATCTCTTTTCTAAAATATTCTAAGACTTTTATTCTCATGTCAGAAAGAATCTGCACCATTTTTGAGTATGAAAAAGGCAAACAGATAATTTCATTTCCTACTTGTTTCATCAGAATATACACAGAAACTATGATAGTCCACCTGCAGAGAACATATGGATTTGATTACACTATGTATTTGATTGCAGAAAGTATATTGAACAATATTTATGGCATGGAATTGCCTAGAATATAAATGCAGTTAATACATATATATCATTTTAATTTCAGAATATTCTTGCCATCGATGTACTCACTGCAAGTGCTACCTTCAAGAGCTCTGTAAATTATGCCAGCATTCAGACTGGATTACTGCCCACCCAGAAGATTTCCTTTAGATTGAGATTGTTCTCTAGACATCCTGTATCTAATATGTCCCATTATGAAGTAGTAGAGGTTAACATTTTAGCATACAAATAGGCAATTCAAGTTACTTAATTACAGCAACCGTTGCTGCCACAGAGCAGAATCTTGTCTTTCATGCGCTGCATGTGTGTGCATGTACACATTTGAGTATATTTATTTGTAGCATGTAAATGGAAATTCTTGCAGAGTTTTAAATACCATGTTGGGTCACTTGGAACTGGAGTTACAGGTGGTTGTGGACCACATGATGTGGGTGCTGGGAAAAAAACCTAGGTCCTCTCTAAGAATAATAAGTGCTCTTTCTTGCAAACTGGGCCACCTCTCTAGTCACGAAAAGGAGAGACTTGATAATTTGCTAGTAGTCACTATAGAAACAGAAGTGTGAGATATTCCCAACTAATAAAATTTTTAAGGCCCTCTGAGCATGTCTTAAAGATCTTTCTCACTCTTCTCCTCACCTCCCTTCCTTCTCCCTTCTCTCCTACTTTCCTTACTCCTTTTCTCTCTCCTTTTCTCTCCCTTCTCTCCTCCTTCCTCTCTTTCTCTCTCTCAACACTTCTATAATTTCACTTCTTTATTTCACTGAATTCTACAATGGGGTATTTCCATTTACACTCACTGAAAATACTTTTAAATCTATCTTTTAGTGTCTTTTAGAACCATTGGTTGTGCTAGAGCTTATTGTTTAATTTCCAAGTTTTATGAATCTCCTGGAGTTTCTGTTGTTATTATGTTTATTTGAAGTTTTTAAATGTTATTAATATGTAGTTTATTTTGCTTGCCTTTATGTTTGTGTATTATGTGCATACCTTTTGTGCAAGGAAATCAGAGGAGGGCATTAGATTCCCTAGAACTAGTTGTTAGCCACTAGGTAGGTGCTGAGACTCAAAACCAGGTCCTCTGCGAGGTCACAAATTATCCTTAGCCACCCTGCTGTCCCTCTAGTCCTTGATTTTCTGTTTTAGGTTAAGAGAAGACAGTTGACATTATTTATCATCTGGATTAAGTACTTTATCACTCTATAACAGCCTTCATTTTCTCCTGATAGAATATATTTCAAATCTATTTTGACTGTAGTATATGTATAGTTGTCAGCACTATCTTACTATGTGAGAGTATATTTTTTTCATTCTTTTATGTTACCTGTGTATGTCCTTAAAGCAAAGAAAATCTTTTGCTTTCAGGCTGTACAGGTGTTTCTTGAATTATTACAGACTTACATTGAAAAACACAACAAAAGTAAAATATACTACAAGTCAAAATCCATTTACTATGCCTCATCTACCAAATGACACAGTTTAGTCAAACAGTACCCTCTAGAATTTCAGTTGCTGACCCTGGTACTTGTCTGGGTGACTTGGTGCTGAAGCTCATTGTAGCTCCCAAGCATTATGAGTTATTGCTTTGCCCACTAGCAATCCAGGGGAAGACTCTTGGGTAATAGGGTTTATAACAAATGTGTATTTCCTTGTACACACCACAGTCCTATTGAAAATGTCTAAGTTGAACACTACTTAGCTCTCCAAGGCTGTGTTCTGTTTCATTACACATCCTTTAATTTTTGTGTCCTTGTATAGATAATTTAAGCCATTTACAAATATAGAAATGAAAGCTGATTTGTTGTGCTTTCTTACCTTTCTTATTGTCTTACTTTTTGATTTGGTAATTTAAAAATAATGTTTATTACATATTATAAATATTTATTCATCTTTTGTGTATAGTTGATTCAGGAATGCCACAGAACATGTGTGCTTGATCAGAGGACAAATTATAGAAGAGTCAGTACATTTATCACAAGGGTCTTGAGATCAAACTCAAGTTCTTAGGCTTAGCAATTAATAACTTTATCTGCTGAGCCATCTCCAAAGTTATCAATAATATATTTTAATTATAACTTTTAAAACCTTTGTAGTTCCATGATGTGTTACTGTGAGACATAAGTAAAAGATTTTATACATACACTAGCCTACTTTAATCTATTAAAATTTATCTTTACACATAAAAATTTGTTTATTTACCTCCATATGCACAAAACAAATTATTGTTGTGATAACCTAAATATTTCAATAGTTATTTATCCATTAACAAATTACTACAGCTCTAATAATTTGAATGCATTGACAATTAACTTTCCTTCTATAATTAGAGATGACTCATGTAACATCATTGCCAGGTAAGGGTTTTCTATGTCTGTATTTGTATTTTTATAATGAGACTTTCATGTTTGTAGTGATTATTCTTCTACTTAAACTGAAGAAATCCCTCCAGAAATTCAATAGGACAGACCTCATGTTCATTTCATCTATGTTTGTGCAGGGTAGTCCTTACCCTTCCCCATTCCTGAAAAACAGACTTACCAATATTCTTAGCTGGCCATTTAGCCTGTAGTGCATCAATGACACTTGTTGCTTTTGTCTATATCAAATATATTTTTAGATCTTCAGTGGGTGACAACATTGTAAAGAGTTCTGAATATACATCTATTATGTTCTTTCCTGAATAAGCATATATAACAATGATGAGTTTCAATTTATAAATTATGCACACTAGCATTTTAACAGCAATAATAGAAAAGAATTACATTTCTCTCTAAATGGGATTTTGTGGATATGCTTCCCTCTCTCCTCCCTCTCAAAATAGGAATTAACTTTGTTTTTGAAAACATGCACATTTTTGACTCTCTAAAATTGAACATGGCTTGGTCTCATGCTCTTGGCACATAGTACCAGAGTTAATATGTAGTTTTATTATTTTTATGAAAATACTTCACCTCTTCCCCCCTCCCTTGTCCCTTCCCCTCCCCTATCCCCCTCCGCTAGTCCAAAGAGCAGAAAGGGTTTCCTGCCCTGTGGGAAGTCCAAGGTCATTCCCCTCCTTCCAGGTCTGGGAAGGTGAGCATCCAAACAGACTATGATCCCACAAAGACAGTACATGCAGTAGAATCAAAATCCCAGTGCCATTGTCCTTGGCTTCTCAGACAGTCCTCATTGTCACCCACATTCAGAGAGCCTGGTTTGATCACATGTTCCATGAGTAGCAGTCCAGCTGGCCTTGGTGAGCTTCCATTATATCAGCTCCACCATCTCAGTGAGTGGGCACACCCCTCGTGGTCCTGACTTCCTTGCTCATGTTCTCCCTGCGTCTGATCCTCATTTGGACCTTGAGAGCTCAGTCCAGTGCTCCAGTGTGAGTCTCTGTCTCTATGTCCATCCATCGCCAGATGAAGCTTCTACAGTGATATGCAAGATATTCATCAGTGTGGCTAAGGGATAGGGCCAGTTCAAGCACCCTCTCCGGAGCTGACCAAGGAACAAGTTGGGGCCATCTCCTTGGACACCTGGGAACCCCTCTAGAGTC
>LOJH01054085.1:0-12084 GCA_001685095.1 Ellobius talpinus
TTGCTAACCCCATAATGGCTCCCTCAATCAAGATATCTCTTTCCTTGATCTCATCTCTGTCCTTCCTCCATCTCGACTATCTCATTCCCTCAAGTTCTCCTTCCCCTTCCCCTTCCCCTTTTCCACTCCTGTTCCCCTTCCACCCTCCCTTCTCCCCCCACCCCAATGCTCCTAATTTTTTTCAGGCAGTCTTGTCTATTTCCCCTTTCCATGTGGATCTATGTATGTTTTTCTTAGGGTTCACCTTGTTACTTGGCTTCTCTAGGATCATAAACTATAGGCTCAATATTCTTTACTTTACAGCTAGTATCCACTTATGAGTCAGTACATACCATGTTCATCTTTCTGGGTCTGGGTTACCTCACTCAGGATGGTTATTTGTGACTATTGTGAAGGGCGATGTTTCTCTGATTTCTTTCTCAGCTTCTTTATCATTTGTATGTAGGAAGACTACTGATTTTTTTTTGGTTGATCTTGTATCCTACCATTCTATCAGTTGTAGGAGTTCCCTGGTAGTTTTTGGGGTCACTTATGTATACTATCATATCATCTGCAAATAGCAATAGTTTGACTTCTTCCTTTCCAATTTGAATCCCCTTGATCTACTTTTGCTGTCTTACTGCTCTAACCAGAGCTTTAAGAACTATGTTGAATAGATAAGGAGAGAGTGGATAGCCTTGTCTTGTTTCTGATTTTAGTGAAATTGCGTTGAGTTTCTCTCCATTTAATTTGATGTTGGCTGTCGGCTTGCTGTCTATTGCTTTGGAGGACTCAGACTTAAATTGGATGTCTTCATCAAACCCCTCGGGAGGCAGAGGCAGGTGGATCTCTTGTGAGTTTGCAGCCAGCCTAGTCTACAGAATGAGTTCCAGGATAGCCAGGACTGTTACACAGAGAAACCTTGTCTCCAAAAACCAAATAAATAGATGAATGAATGAATGATGGATGATGAATGAATGAGTGAATATTTTAAGAAAAAAATTATATTACTTTGAATAACATGACTAAATTTACTGTGCTTTGTACCCACTAATCATGCTGTGAACAACTCTGAAAGCATAGTGAAAGGAAACAGTTTCTTCAGTTCCTTATATTGGGCTGGAGAGATGGCTCAGTAGTTAAGAGCACTGCCTGATCTTCCAGAGGACCCAGGTTTGGTTCTATCACTCATTTGATAGCTTACAACCATCTGTAACTCCAGCCCCAGGGGCACCGGCTCACTCTTTGGTCTTCTGCAGGTACTGCACACATGTGATTCACAAACATACATGCAGAGAAAACATCCATGCATGCTGTTACTGAGGTCAAAGGAAGGGGAGAGCTGGTCCTGCAGCGTTTATGAGAGTGACCCCTAGCTATGCCTAGGCAGCACAGTCGAACTGACCCTGAAGGTGTAGGTGTGGGAGAACTGACCCTGAGGACCTGAAAACAGGAGAATTGGCCCTGCCCCTTGCTCATTACTGCAAAGGGTGAACTAGCCATGGCAGTGCAGGACAAGGTAAGGACAAGGGAGAGCTGGTGTGCTAACCAGACCTGCAACCACCCAGGCACAGAACTAGGTCCATGAGTTGGCCCACTCCAACATCACCCCATCTGTGATCTGCTGGCATGTGAAGGGACTGGTCCTGCAGACTCAAAACTGCAGAACCTCCACAACACAGGGCAGCATCAGAATAGCCAAAATGAGTTCCAGTGAGGGTCCAGCATTGATAGTGTAGCAGAAACCAGAGGCCTCGAACCAGACCAATGACTTTGCAATGAACACTTGCAAGTAAAGCTATATGGATAAAAGGATTTACTGTGTGACTCAGTGTGTCACACTACAGCTTCCATGATGAGATTCTTTTTTTCTCTTAAATTTTATTTTATTGTGGTGCGAGGTTGCAAGGGCAGAGGATGGATACAGAGAGACAGAGAGATGAATAGGGTGGAAATGCATGATGTGAAAGACACAAAGAATAAAGAAAAAAGTTAAATCTATATACATAAAAATAATTAATTAAAATATAAAAATAAATTCCATGTATTAGTATAGACATTTGCTAAACTCAAGGGCTAGGCTGTTTCATAAGAGACTGAGTCATGGATGTGAACAGAGAAGTGCTATATTTGGTATTTTGTAGCTGTAGGTGTTACATGTAAAAATAATATAGACAAGGATCTTAGGGTTTCTGTCACTGCCACAAAACACCATGACCAAAAATCAGGTTGGTAAGTAAAGTGTTTATTTGGCTTACACTTCCATATTTCTGTTCATATTTGAAGGAAGTCAGGACAGGAGCTGAAACAAGGCAGGAACCTGGAGGCAGGAGCTGATGCAAAGGCCATGTATGGGGTGCTGCTTATGGGCTTGCTTGCCCTAGCTTACTCAGCCTGCTTCCTTGTAGAATCCAGGACCAACCACCTGTCCAGAAATGAAACCACACACAATGGGCTGGGCCCTCCCCCATCAATTGCTAATTAAGAAAATGCATTACAGACAGATTTTATGGAGGCATTTTCTCAATTTAGGTGCCCCTCTTTCAGATAACTCTAGTTTGTTGGCATATAGCTAGCCATCACAATTAGGATGATAAAGGTTTCATGCAGTTCTCCAGGTTTCATAAAGAGGGCCTGGTAGGAGATGTCAGTGTCATGGCACAGTAGAGAGAGAAGAATGAGAAGTTCAGAGAGTGGATCAGTGAAAACTGGAAATGGATCACAAGATGATTGGAAATGAGATTCTTTATAATCATGTGAGCACTTTTTAGGATGACCTAGAAATCTGGGCAGAAGCTAGAATTATTAGCTTGCTAGTGGGGAAATGCCATTAAAATTACCAAACAGAAGAAGAAAAAGAATTCTTTAATAGGGCTCTGGACTATGGTTGCAAATCAGCATGACTTATTGCTTGTAATTTACACTAAACATCAAAGGATGCTGTGTTTTTATGCAACTATCACTAACTGTTCCACATATAAAATATTGTTAGGCCTACAGTCTGAGACCAGTATCAGCAAATTCCTCCAGAATAGAGTCTCTGGCTCCAAGCTCATCCCATAGTCAATACCTGCTCACATTCCATAACTTTCGTCCTTTTAGAAACAGTAACAATAAAAGAGGAAAGAATACTTCCTGGAGCAGTAGGCAAGAATAGATTAAGGAGTGCTAGGGGAAGTCTTGATGAATTGGTACTCACCAAATAGAACCAATTCTAAGAAGGTTAGAAAGAAAGCCAGAGCAAAGTGAACAGAAAGGAACCTAAGAGCTCTCAAGTGTCTGTGTCACCCAAAGCAAGACAACTGTGCATAGCCTTAAAGTAGCTGGGCCATTCTTTTTTTAAAAAAAAAAAAAAACAAAAAGCTCCCCCACTAAAAACCAAACATGGAGTCTATTTTGCACTGGCAACTACTTCTAGGCATAAGACTTATGCTGGAGTGTAGTTGATTCACCCAGCGAGGTGCCATTTTAGAAAACTAATTTCCCATTTCCCAGTAGGTATCAATTGCAAATGCTTCTTGGTTAGGCATGGAACTTTTGTGTCCACCTCCCCTTCTGAGAGTTGGGACTTTGTCTGGTTTGAACCTATTGATATCCTGTGCCTGCTGTCACAGTCTCTTAAGTTCATATGTGCATCAGTGCTCTTGGGTCTGGAAGATGCTGCTGCCTTGAAGTCATTCATCACTTCTGCCTTTATAATCTTTCCACCTCTTCTTCAACATGGGTCCCTGAGCCTTGAAGGGAGGGATTTGATGAAGACATCCCGTTTAAGGCTGAGTCCTCCGAAATATCTCACTTTCTGTATATTGTTCAGTTGTTGGTCTCTATGTTAATTACTATCCACTGAAAGAAAAAGCTTCTCTAATGAGGATTGAGTGATCTGTGGGTGTTGCAATATGTTATTAGGAGTCATTTTATTGCTGTTTCTTTAGAAGAAAAAAATATTGTAGATTTTCTTCCAGGTCTAGTCTCAATTCTTGGCCACTTGAGTAATATCAGGTATGAATTCTGTCTCATGGACTGGGCCTTAAATCCAATCAAAAAACAGTTGGTTACTTCCCTAAAATTCTTGCCACTATTGCACCAGTATATCTTACAGGCAGGTTGCTGTTGTTGGTCACAGGGTTTGTAGCTGGGTGGTATTGATGATTACTTTTTATCTCCGGTAATGTGTAGAATACCTTCCAGCAACACAAATTCTAGTCAGTAGGGGGTGATGCTTCTAGTTGGGCTCCAGCTCCATTTCTGCAATGTTTGATGATGTTAGTATCTTCAGCAATAGAGCCTCACTGTCAGGTTGTGGAAAATAACCAATAGCCTTGGGAATAGCCTGTGATGTTTAGGGGGTCTTATGGGACCCCTTTGACCAACTATTCAACAAGATATAACTCATTCCTGGCCCTGGAGGTTTTACTTGCTGGCATGTCTAATTGGAGCATCATCTCCCCCATTATATAATTACTCCATTTAAATTCCTGTCATATTTGTATATATTTTAAGAAACTTCTAAACTAGTAGGTTTCCATATGTGAACCCTTCTTTATTCTTTATCTGGAACTCAAAACAGGTAGCCAGGTACTGGTAGCATTTTTGGCTCCTTCATTCTATGAACAAGAGTTATTAGCTTAGACAGTCCATTAGTCTGATCTTTGGTATCTAGTATCCCTAATTTGTGCTACCCATGCCTTGCTCTGATATTCTTGCTCAGCTCTTCCTGTGCCCACAGAGGAAACCCTGAGCCCTATGCTGTCTATCCCTGCAGAGGCTGCATTCACCCTGCTTCTTTACTGTGAGCTACTGCAGTGGGAAGATAGGCCACTACGGGAGTTCCTACACTACCCATCCCAGTCTGAGTGGCAGCGGAAAGAGGGACTGTGTAGGAAGATCATCCACTACTTCAACAAAGGCAAGGTAATTGTCAGAAAGCAAGACCTTCATCCCCTCAACTTCTGCTGTACTGTGTGACATCTTTGTGATAGCTGAGGTTGGTGATAGGTATCTAAGTTCATCATGTATAAGTTTGAATTAGTATTTGGAAGCTGGGAAGAATAAACTGAATTAAATATCATGTAATGTTTCTAAGTACCCAAGAGAAAGAAAATACAGTAATAATGAGAGGAAGATGAAAGTATAGTTCAGTGGTAAAGAACTTACCCAGCTTTCACAGGGTCCTGGTGGGTTCAGTCCTCAGCACCACAAAAAGAAAAAAAAAAAAGAAGGCAATAAACAGTTGCTTAGAATGAAGTTCACTGCAACCTTCTTCAGGCACCTGTTAGATGGGCCTCTTGCTGTAACAGGAACTGGATCACAGGAACAATCTATTCTCCAAGTAGGCAAAGATCATCTGAAGCCTAAAGTTATAGTCTTTTCATAAAAGAAAAGTGCTGGGCCTACTGCCAGATTTTTAACAGTTCCTTTCTGCTTGATTGCCATAATTTTTCTTAACTCAATTGATCCCTATTCAAAGGTTCATAATCCCTTTATTAGCTTATTAAAGAAATATTGAGTAGCTTCCATACCTGCTATTGTTCTAGCATCTGAAAATAAAGTACATAAGCATAGCTTTCTCCCTTATGCATTTATCTTCTAATATAGACTAATACAAAAAAAGTAAATATATTTTTAAGAGATAACATAAAACAGCAGACCAAAACATACTAAGAAGTACCTCTTCTTCTAAAAGCAGTCAAGAGAGGCGTAGAAGCTATTGGCAGCGGCTGCTTGTTTGTTTCCCGGATGCTCAGACCTGAAGTAACCACACAGAAACTGTATTATTATAATACTGCTTGGCCTATTAGCTCATGCTTCCTACTGGCTAGCTCTTATATCTTAAATTAGCCATTTCTATTAATCTGTGTATCACCACGTGGTTTGGCCTACTGGTAAGGTTCTGTCTGGCATCCGGCATCATCTGTCTCTTGCAGCAGCTCCATGGCTTCTCCCTGACTCTGCCTACTCTCTCCTCCTCTATCTGCTTGGAATTCCCACCTTGCCCTATTGTGTGCTGCAATTGGCCCAAAGCAGATTCTTTGTTAACTAATGGTATTCACAGCATACAGAGGGGAATCCCACATCAAGAAGCTAAGACATTTGAGCAAAAACTAGAAAGCTCTGCATGAGCTAGAAAACAACAGTGTTGTGTGTTACTCTATATAAATTGGTTTTGAAGATTGTGTTCTTTTTAATACATGAGTTGGAGCTAGCCTTTTATTTTAGTCTTTCATATGTTCAGTGTGGACTTAACCATTCCTAGAATGCCTGAGGTGCTAAAGCCCTTTTCCTGTCTTTTATCCAGAGCTGGGAGTTTGGAATCCCTCTGTGTAGAGAGCTGGCATGTCAGTATGAAAGCCTCTATGATTATCAGAGCCTCAGCTGGATTCGGGTAAGCTTTGTCTCTTCCACTGTATGACTGACCAAAGACTCCTGGGCTTCTGGCATCAATTTTTAAGTGATGCCTAAGGCTCTTAGCTTATTACCATGGACAGAGACTAGATTTCTGCCCTTAAGACACTTACTGTCTGACTGGAGAACAAAAGCACATACCTGATAGGTAACTTTATGATCTGAACACTAAAAGCTACTTGTATTGAGGGAAAGAAGGCATGATAGAATAGTGATTTCTGTATGTGTGTGTGTGTGTGCACATGCACATGCGTGCATATGTGCATGTGTACAACCTAGTTTCATGAAGAAGTTTTTCATGAAATTGTTTTGTTCAGTGATATATAAAATTTTTAAATTTATTATTTGTGAGTGTGCATGATATAAGGTAGACATGCATGCTGTGTAGAGTGAGATGACTACTTTGTAGGGTTCATTCTTTCTTTTTATCTTTACATGGGTTCTGGAGAGCAAACCCAGATCACTGGGCTTGTGCTGCCAGCAAATGCTTTTATAGCTCACCAGCATCTAATTTTGTAAGAACTTTCCCCGCTGCATCTTGTAGTTATTTAAGCACTTTGTCCTTGCTCCCTTCTTTAGAGCAAAATATTCAAAAATCACATCAAATGTCCCATGGATTTTGGAAGTCTTTGTAAAGTCTTTACTTATTGCCAGTGCTATCTTCTAAATCACAATGTTCTTATTTCATCATCAGAGAAAGAATAGTGGTTTCAGAGTATCATCTACTACACCCCCGTCTGTAGCTAAGGCATTTGAGCTAAGCCCAGAAATCTCTGGTCTAGATTAGGATTTGGACATGATTCTCTAAAGTAGCTTTTTGGCTGATGTTTGAGGGCTACTGACTAAAGATGCTTACATTTGAAGCTAGAATAGCCATACTGAAAAACTTGCTGACTTTGTAATGTTAGACATGAATATTAGTTATCTTTTCAAATTTAAAATCTCCTAAATTGAAACCAACATCAGTGATGTTCGCAATTGAAGCTTCCTCACTGTGGTTAATAGTATCTTAATTCCAGTGAATAAGAGTAGATGCAGATGGACTGACATACAATGGTAGTGAGAGTTGTTAGTAGACAGCTCCCAGCAGTCCTAGTCAAGGATCAGATGGTGTAGCGAGTGTCAGTCAAATTCATGTTAAATATTTACCTCTCAAGTTCAGGCCTCAGATCTCCATGGATCTGGGTCCATGCCCAGGGAAACTATTGAGAGCAACCTCACAGGGATGTAGTAGTAGGCAGGCTTGTAGATGACAGTGAAGAAGGACGGAGGGCTTTCCTCCTCCATGATGCAGTTCCCTGGAGAGAGGCTGGTAGTATCTAGGGGTTTACTTCCTTGTTTCCTAGATTGAATTACCATGACCTGTCTCTAGCAGACAATGTCTAGTTGAGCCTAGGAGAACTTGCTTTGGATAACAACCACACCTTTATTGTTAACAGAAAATGGAGGCCAGCTACTATGACAATATTATAGAGCAGCAACGCCTGGAGCCTGAATTCTTCCGGGTTGGCTTTTATGGCAGGAAGTTTCCTTTCTTTCTTCGGGTAAGTCCCTTCAAGTGGTCACAATAATTTTAAGTGTGTGTGATGGGGGTAGTGGTGATGGTGGGTAGGTAGTGTATTCTTTGTTGGTATATACACATGTTCACACATGCATACTAAGGTTAGAGGTAGATTTCAGGTGTCTTTCCTCCATCACCTTCTACTTTATTTTTTTAAGATTTATATGTATTTTTTATTATTATTATTTTAGTTTTTTAAGACAGGATTTCTCTGTAGTTTTGGAGCCTTCCTGAAGCAAGCTCTTGTAGACCAAGCTGGCCTCAAACTCACAGCCTGTCTCTGCTTCTGGAGTACTGGGGTTAATATATGTATTATTTTTAAGAAAGGGGGAGGGAGAGAAGGAGAGAGTATGTATATAAGAGTGCACATGCTTACAGAGCCTAGAAGCGGTCATTATATCCCTGTGTGACTGGAGTTACAGAGAGTTGTGAGCTTTCTGATGTGTGTGCTAGGAAATTAACTCATATCCTCTGCAAAAGCAGTAGGTGCTCTTAACTGCTAAGACATTTCTCTACCGTCTTCACCTTATTTTTTCCCATTAATCCCATTAGGCTGTGTGGCCAGTGAGCTTCATGAATCTATCAACCTTCACATTACTGGTGCTAAGGTTAGATGTGCATACCTCCATAACCAGCTTTTTATGTAGATTCTGGGGATCCAAGCTTAGGTCCTCATTCTTGCATCACAGGTACCAACTAAACCATCTCTGTAGCCCACAAGAACATTTATATTATACATGTAATTCACTTAACACCTGTATACTCACCTTTCAATTTCCTGTATTTTACTGACTACTTCTTTCCAAAGAACTGATCAGTTAATCAAAAATATTTGCCTTATTTAACAATACTATCACCTTCAGTTCTATCTTAATCTGCAGTATTATTCTATGTTTACTAGGAATGTGTCAGGAAGTGACTAGTGCCTAAAAACTCCTATATAGGTACTTTCCAACATCTGCCTCTAGTGCCTGGAACCTTCACTGTAACTCATCTTAGCCAATAGCATTAGTGTAGCCCTGATCTTAACAGTAGGCATATCTCTTGGGTGTTTGTCTAAAATAGTGTGTTTTTTTCCTTTGAATGCACTGTAACCCATATAGGCAAGATGAAGAATTGTCATTGACAGACAGTACACTTAGTTCTCAGGTCCCTGTGAGAGTTCTAAGAGCTAAGTTTAGCTATAAAAGACTAAGAAGCCATTTCCATGACACAAGATAACAACAGCAACTTCTCTTTTTCAATGGGAGAAAAATGTCCAAATTAATGATCTAGAATGTACACTCACAGTACAGAAGGATAATGTGCATACATCTGGTGACAGTAGGTAAGCCATTGTGAAGTAAAGGGCAGAATTTCATCTTTATTTATAATCCACTGTGATATATGAGGTTATGCATAGAAATAAGAAACTCATTCAGGGTCAGGCTTCATATACTATGTATAGTTTGGGACTACTGTTCAAATATAGTTTAATTTTTTAATGCTACAGTAACAAACCACATTATAAGAGAATTGTTAAGGCAGGAATCATGATGCACAACTGTAAAACCAGCATTTTGAAAATGGAGGAAGGAAGATCGTAAGTTTCAGGCCAGCCTGCACTACACAGACCTAATCTACAAAAGAAAAGTTGTGTTAAAGGAATAATAGGAAAAACTTATGTTAAACATCATATATAATACAACAGGCAACTTAATATCTCAGCTGTAATATTTAAGTTTAAGGTATTAGTACTATCCTGAATTTGGAAAGTAAAGCATTCAGAAGTAGTTTCTGACACACTTTGATCCTCTTTTTGTTTGGTTTTGATTTTTGAGATAGGGTCTCACATTATCCAATCTGGCTCTGAACTAGTTATGTAGCTGAGACTGCCTTTGAACTCCTCCTGATGATCCTGCTTCTACCTCCTGAGTACTGAGAACCTGATATTGTGCAGTGCAAACCAAACTCAAGACTTTGTTCATGCTAGGCAAGTGCTCTATTAACTGAGCTGTATCCCCAGCTCTTGGACTTATTCTACTCAAGAAATATTTCTCAATTAAGCTTGATAACATCTTGCTCATAAACTTATTTTTATGGCTTTAAAGAGCCTCAATCTTGTCTAAGCCTCCATATATTTTTAAATCACTATACCAAGTTTCTCTGTAGGCTGAAAGAGAATTGGAATGGTTCAGAATAACTAGTTTGTTTTGAGAATCTTTCACAGTTAAAAAAAATTCCTTAGTTGGTCTATTGAGACACAGTAAGTAGAGCATACAATCTGTGCAACCCTTCCACCACTCATATGGTCACAGCCTAGACAGTTTCCTTTTGTATCTTAAACTGTGCCTTATAGAGAATACCAATGAAAAATGAGACTAATCCATAATGTATAAATCTTGTTCCTGGTCCTGACAGCCATCTGTGATGCTCAACATTGTTCCTGTCACTTCCTTCTGAATGTTATTGGTTTAGGGTTAGCAAGCTGAGAAATATGGCAGGTAGTCCTGCATCTACCATAACTTAAGTCTGCTCATCTGTTCCAGAAACAATGGTCTCATAGCTTTTAGCATGGGAGTTAGAGTTTGAAATTCAACAGATCCTAGAAGCTTCCTAAGTGAAAGCACAACTCCTGTGTGCATGGCCATTTCATTGTTTGGATCATAAGCAAGGCAGGAAACATCCCAGCTAATGCTTCTGCTTCTGGATCTTCATGATGCAGGAGATGAAGTAAAAGTAGGAAAAATTTGTTCGATAGCATCTAATGGTTGTGAAGGATTCTTAAAGGGACAAGTATTTGAAGGTGTCCAGGTAGGATTATACCAATCCCACAGATGAAATACAGTGTATCAGGAACTGCAGCAAACTAATAGTGGATCAACCACAATTGGTAAGCATGTCTAAGAGAACTAAACCACCACCTGCAACATTTTCTACAGTCCATATAGCTGCTTACTAATGTGAGCCTGGAAAAATGCCAACAGTTAACCACAGCATTGGTCTCTTCTGATTTCCCATAAGCAGTGCTAGCACCCAAACAGATTCAAACAGAAATGGACTGTAATCAGTTCTTCTCAAGAAGGACACAAATTTTGAAATCAACCCTTCCTAGATTATGTTGCCATCGGATTTTTCCCTAGAAAGCAATTTCCTAGCAGCTTTAGTATCTTAGAGCAGACTTTCCAAATTGTTGCTGTTTATATCTTTGATAATGTCATCAGCAGAGCAATTCACAGAGCCCAGACTGCTGTAGTTTTTCCTTCAGGGGAAAAAAATGCCAACATCAGGAAACAAGCTTATAGTCTCCTTTACAGCACCTGGTTGTCTTCCCTAGCTTTCTCTTCTCCATGGTAACTTCTGTCCAATTCCATTCCATTCCTGTACTGTCATTTTCTGGGGAATCCGCATTCACTTTGGTAAGTCTGGGAATGACAAAGTGGGGAATGCATAAGGGGTCAAACCTTCCATGGGAAGTGGTGTAGAAGTCAGGCTGTTGCCAAAGTGGGTATGTGACTATTTATTCAAGTGCAAACGATACGATCCAGTAGTTATCCTGTCTTTGGGCTGTATTTCGTTGACATTTATTCTCAAATGACTTAAGTAAAGCTGTCCCTTTGAATGAGCACTGGCGCTGCAATGCACTAAAACTGCTCTGATTGCCCCCAGTTCCAGTATCTTAGTAAATTTCTATGTCCACAAACTTCAGCCAACACATGAGAAAGATCACTAAACTCCTTTAAAATATTTAAGATCTCCTTGGGAAAATTGCTTTAACCAGTGAGCACTAACAAGTTTAATATAATAGCAAGAGTCTGCTGGTTCCCTAAGAGTTGGAGGACAGGAAGCGACCCATCCTACTAACAGAGTCCAGGACATCTATACTTCAGATATAAAACAGGTCAGCTTTCACTTTTTCTAGGAAGTACTCATTCTTAGCTAAAAGTATGTGTGTATGTGTGTATATATATGTGTGTGTGTATATGTATATTATATAACAGGCAATATTATGCATATATATATATCAAAACAGGTAATAAAAGGACAGCAAACTCTTTCTGCTTAATAATCATTTCTATGAAGGTTCCAAGTCTGTTCCAAAGAGAAATTTTTTGTTCATAATCTCCTTCCTTCTGCTCCTCATTTGGACCTTGGGAGCTCAG
>LOJH01054086.1:0-12084 GCA_001685095.1 Ellobius talpinus
GAACCGGCCTGCCCACCGCGGCTGCTCAGACATTTTTTAAAAAATCATAAAAATGGGCATGTGGGAAATCAAACCCAAGTCCTCTGTAAGAGCCCCAAGTGATCTAACCATCTCTCCAGACCCCATCCCTGGAAATTTTAACAGTACAGATATTCTGCATATCTGTTTCTTAGTGTATGCATATCTGTGTATTATATCAAACTTCTACCTTTAATCTGTTTTTACCTGTTTTGCCAATATGACCAAGTCTTAGCTAGGTTTTCTATTACTATGATAAAAAAAAATGGCCAAGAACAACTTGGGGAGAAAAGGGCTTATTTCAGCTTACAGGTACACACCATAGTCCATCCTCCAAGGACATCAAGGCAGGAATTCAAATGGGGGCAGGAACCTGGAGGCAGGGACTGAATGGGAAGCCATGGAAGGATGCTCATTGTTTACTCGCTTCTACCACCCAGGACTACCTGGCCAGAGGCAGCACACAGTGAGCTGGGTCCTCCCACATCAGTCAAGAGAATGCCCTATGGACTAGCCTGCAAGACAGTCCCATGGAGGCATTTTCTCAGTTACAGGTCTTCTTCCCACAGGGCCCTAGCTTGTGTGGAGTTGAAATAAAAATTATCCTGTGCAGGCCTCTGTTGTGCCAGGTGTAAGACTATCACAGAACTACTTGGAAGGACACAATACTAGAAATAAATACCCATCAAAAGAACCGGGGACCTAGAAGATACTACACTCAAGAAATAAGGTACTAAATGACCACAGAAAAGAATGAGGCTTCTCTTATATCAGTGACCCTAATCCTGTGGCCCTTTAATACAGTTCCTCATGCTGTGGTGACCCCCATCCATAAAACTACTTTCGTTTCGACTTCATGGCTGTAATTTTGATGTTTATGCATTGTAATGTAAACATCTGTGCTTTTGGATGATCTCAGGCCACCCCTGTGAAAGGGTCATCTGACTCCAGAGGGTCGCAACCCACAGGTTAAGAACCACTGTCTATATGATGATAATGCATGTAAAATAATGAAAGGGGATGGTCGTGCGTATTTTTGCAAACACCTAAATTATGGTAGAAAATATGCATCCGGGACAAATGGAACAGGGAAGAGATGAAAGATAAACTGGCACTGTGCACCTGGTCCTTGGGATTGTGTTAAAAGCTGAAACTCTGGATTTAAAGTCAATGTTGATGCTTCACGATACAATCTTAGGAAAACATTAGCGAGGCAACATTTGTACACACCCCCTACACTCCAAGACTGGAAACACTAACTGCAGGATTCTCTCATGTGATGGAGCTAAGGACCTGGCAGCAAAGGTCTGCTCGCCTCCATTGTCATTTCTGTAATCTTGGGGTGAATTTTATTCCCTCTGGGTTTCCCACAGCATCTCTGCAACCAAAGAAAATAACTCTGCTGGGTTTCAAAGTGGGACTTCCCTGACTCCATTTTCAGCTCTGTGGTAGCACACCTGGTTAATTCCCATATCACTACCTGATTGTCCACACTGAGGCTTATGCAATGGGTTCACACCTGTCATGGTAACTGTATCCTTGGACAGAGTCACTACCCAATTTCCCCGACTATCCCAGCCTTTAATTACTCATGTTCTCCATGTGCAGAGTCAAAGCCACCGAGGCCCCCTCTGCACTCAGCTTGCTGGGTCCTTCCTCCCTTTTCTGTCACTGAGGTTGTCAGTCCATGAGATGGCATCCTGTATCAGTCTCCCAACACTTCAGGTAAGCCCTTGTTTGACTTCAGTTAGTCCCCAGGCTCCCGTCAAATAGTTTATTACTGAATGTTGGCTGCGGTCTTGTGACTCCTTGATGGCATGATGGCAATTTAAGGCTTAACCTAAAGGTTTTGGTGAAAGCTTTGGTTGGGTTTCAAGAGATGGACCCAAGCTTCCTGAAGGGCTGTGGGATGCAGGCCAGAACAGAAACACAATGTGACGATCTGTGGGTCAAGAAGAGGGTGTGGCCTCTCCTGTTAGGTGTGTGAGTTTGTGGGACTTTGAGATAGAATTGGAGCATGGGGAGAGTAAGGAAAGAGGATCACTAGGGATAGAGTGCAGGAAATAAACGCACAGCTGACTCTGTAAGAGAGTGTCCTGACAGAGGGTGGCTCCCAGTCCCTTAAAGTGAGCTTGCTGCAGGTACTGTTAATGACTGAGAGACTAAAATTCAGGACCTCACACCAGGAAGCCGGAGTCCCAGTGTTCCCGCTTCAACACGGGTCGATTTGAAGCTGTTTTGCCCTCTTCTTTTCTCATGCTAGTGCCCTAACTCTTATTAAAGATGGTGGAAGTGTAGTCTAGGGCTTTATTTTGTTTTGGTTCTGGGGAGCCCACCTTGCTCCTTGTGTATGTAATACCTTGGCCTATGATGTCACAACAGCTGAATAACTCTAGATGACAGAGATTATTTACTGCTAGAATAATCTTTTTAAAATTATTTTTATTTGTATGTGTGTGTGCCTGCTTGTCTGTGTATGCAGTGTGTTTGTGCAGATGCCTGTGGAGGCCAGAAGAGGGCATCAGATCCCCCTGGAGCTGGAGGTACAGGCAGTTGTGATCCATTCAATGTAGGTACTGGGAACCAAACTCTGGTTCTAGGCAAAAGCACCAAGCGCTGTTAACTGCTGAGCTGTCTCCCTCCCCAAAGTTCTATGATAATCTTACGGAATCACCATCATCCACCACACTGTCCATTGATTGAGTCATCATATATCACATGACTGTAGTTGTGGGTTGGACTTCAGAGCACACAGTATGTAAATCAATCTAATACACCCCCTTCAGAGAAAAGAGTCATTGCAGACTTAGCATTTAGAATTCCCCTATTCCTCCGAGGCTTATCGAAATGTGCTCATATTTCCAAACAGAAACTGAATTAAGTGAAATGCAATCTTCTAGATCCATTCTGGATGTAATGAAAACATAATTCACTATTAGGGCAATATCAGAATTACACAAAGAGGCATCAAAGAAGCCGATGGTGCCAATGACCTAGCTGACTGACTCTATGAGCAAGATGGTGGACAGGGAACAGTGCATCCCTTGTCATTTAGAATTGGATTCTAGGCCCACCCATGTACCTGGTTGACAGTGTCAGCCAAACTCTGAGGATTGCGGGGCAGGGGTGGGAGAGAATTGCTGGCTACAGGCCCCACAAACAGAGAGAGGAATTCTGATCAGACAACACACATAGATTTCTTTACAAATCCAGAGTGTACTCTGTGCTTTGAGTTAGTCATGGTTCTGTAAAGAAACAGAACCAATGACATGAATATGTATCACAAATGGAATGTATTAGGTTGATTTACACGCTATGTGCTGGGCAATCCAGTGGTGGCTCTCTGCGTGCTGGAGAGGCTGAGAACTGGGGAACTGCTCGGTCCATGAGGCTGGATGCCTCCTAAGTTCCAGTCTAGCACTAAAGGAGAACCACTGGTCCTTCAGTACATGTTGGGAGGCAGAAAAGGCTGGGTTCGGATGTCAGTGGAGGATGGTATCAATGCCAGCAATAAGGTAGATACATTTGCAACCAAAGCAAAAGCAATAGTCTTCCTCAGACCTCTTCATATCCAGTCCACAGTGCCTCCCACTTGGAGAGGTCTTCCTCCCTCTTCTAGGAAGTAGCCTTATATACCTGATCAGGGGTGTGCCTCTTAGTTGATTTCAGAACCAATTGAACTGACAACTAAGACTAGCTCTCACATGCTTCTAGAGAATATTATTCAATGGGCACCTAACCCTAGTCCTAACTCTAACCCTAACCCCAAACCTAGTAAGCATCTGTAAGTCCAGAGGTTTAACTTAAGGGGATTTGAGTCTTTTTTTTCTTGAGGACCTGAAAATCAAGATGAAGCTCAGAGGCACTAACACCCCCACCTGTCAACACAGAAACATCTTCAGTAGCCATGTGCAATGGAACACACTGTTTAGAAAAACGTGATACATCGACAAACCAACCTGCAGTTGTAATCTCATCAAGGCTGTCCAGACCATGTAAGACAGAAGTAAACCAAACATTTCCAGTGGGAGGATACTTTTGTAATTCCAAGGACCTTCCTAGATAGTTATAGTATTTTCATATGTTCAGTTGACAGTCTAGGGCCACAAATCCATTTGCCAGTCCCTTGCAATAACGCTGACTTACACTAGAGGGCGTCAGTGCACGTGTTTTTAACCAACCAAGAGTCCAACGCCACTAGAGTATTTTTGCATCACAACTTGAACAGGGAGGTTAGAAGTTTAAAAGACAATTTGTAGACGTCAGTTCCCACCTTCCTTCATGTAGGACCAGAGGATTTGAACTCATTATCACCAGACTTGATGGCAAAATTGCCTCCCTACCTGCAAGGAGGTCTCACCAGCCCTGAAAATGGACTTTTCACAATTGACTTACCTGGATGCCCGCTCTCTTCACATCAGATGAATGAGCCTTTGAATAACCACCTTGGAGGCTCAGAAGACAGGCAAAGGCTCTGAAATCTAAGGAAGACCAGACTCCAGTTTTGCTTCTGAGTTTCTTGGTTGAGGAGTGGGACAATTATGGACCCCCCACATTGCTCTAACAGACACAGAACCAGCCCATCCCGTGACTTCTAAGCACCTACACCTTTCCTAAGTTGTTGCCCCCAAACTCAATCCAGAACTCTCCCCCCTGTCACTGCCCAGGCTCCCGGTCCCCACAGTACTGAGCTCGGTTGGCAGGAAATGGAGAAATCCTCAGCAGTGGGACAAAGGGCAGTGGTTGGTGAAAGAGGTTTATAATGAATATCGAGTGCTCATCATTTAGTGGCCAACAAGTGGATGGCAGGAGTCCCGAAACAGCTTGTTCCTTGTAAATATCTCTCACATACAATAAAAGGCGGAGCCACAGATGGCCTGGCCACAGGCTGCTCTGAAGGGAGGGTGTGCTAAGTGTGAAATCCACACCCATTCTCAAAGACGTAGCATGAAGAAACCGATGCCGAATATTGTTTGAGTCCATTCCCGGCTGCTGTAACAGAAGATCTCAAGCCTAGAAGCTCATAAACAAAACAGATCTGTTTCTTACACACAGTTTTGGAACTAGGAAGTTTGAAACTGAGGGAGGCCCTGGCAGACTTTGTGTCCAGTGAGACTCTGCTTTCTGGTTCATAGATGCTGCATCCTCAAATGGTTAGGTAAGGAGACGGCCACTCATGGGTTTCTTTTAATAAGCCTGCTCATAGGCATCCTACCTCCCCAGACCTCCCCTCCTGATACCAACCATCCCTATGTTGGTGATAAGGTGTGCTGGCTATTCTCAACTGTCAACGTGCCTGAACCAGCAATCAATGAAAATTCAAGCCGCTGGGCATTGCTGTGAGGGATGTCCTTGATCAGGTTTGTCTGAAACAGGAAGATGGTGCTAAATGTGGCCAGCACTTCCTGATGGCCAGCCAGATAAACAGACACAGAAGGAAGCTTTTGTTTGGGGCCTGCTTGCCATCACTCTTGCTAGCTAGCAAGCCCATCCTTCCTGTGGCCACTGCGGTCCTCTGCTGACCTTAGAGCCAGCTTTCCTGGGCCACAATGTAGACCGAAGACCAGCAGCTCTCCAGGAATCCCAGGCCCTCGGTGCCAGACTGGGACAGCAGAGACGTCCAGCTTCATGGACTGAACAACCTCCAGCTTCTCAGTGCGGGACAACTAAGTACCATTGAACTACCCGAACCACATGCTGTGAGCCAAATACATTCCCTTTTAATGTATATATTCAGTCTTTGGGTTCGTTTCCTTTAGAGAACCCTAATGTATCAGGCTTCATCATAGGGATAGGGGTATGTGTCAATATTAATACCTAGCAAAATTTTTAATAATTTGTATTTGAATGTATACTGAGGTGTTTTATTTAAGATTGAATAAATACGTGAAGTAAATATATTAAGATGAAGGTGGCTCCTGAAAACTTCTAATGATTCATGTGACTCACATGTGTCAAACAGATGAACTAGTCTTGACTATACAGTTTACAAATTTTCATCCTGGGGCTTAGCGTATAGCACAGTCAGACAGCACGCACGGTATGGGCAGGCTCTGGGTTCATGACCACCACAAAAAAGCCCTTGTCACCCTGTGAGGTTCCGTGATGCAAGAACCGTTTCAGAGTAGAAAAGCAGCTCCACACAGTGAGGACTGACCCACAGAAATGCCTGTCTATGGGCTCCTACGTGATGGCATGCACTTTTAGCACAATAAGAAATCGTTAGGACGGCTTAAATGCCCAACAACCTAGAACAAATTGATAAGTGATGAGCAATGGAATAAAAGGCCCAGGGGAGGGGATGCTCATTGGTGGGACACCCGTGTGGCATATTCAAGACCCTGGCTCCATATCTAGCACTGGGAGGAGGTTGGGGGAAAACAGTACATCCATCTATGGAGTGTATGCCACCATTGTAAATACGGAGAGCATTAAAAATCACCTGAGATACTTAGAAAGAGAATCAAAAAGGAAAGACTACTCAGGCTCCTCCAGGAGGAAGTCTCATTCGGCAGGTCTGAGTTGAGACCCGTCTACCTCTGTCTTTTAAATAATGTCCCACAGGAGATTCCGATTTCCAGGCAAGCTTGAAAGCTAAACTAATAAGTGTATGTCACTACATGAGAAAAATGACCAAGACAACAAGACAGCCTTCAGAATAACATGATACAATGCACGGTTGTTTGTGCACCATTTGTAACCCTGCAAATAAGTAGGGGAGGATGGATCCACACAAATTCACAGGGAAGGACCTGAGCCCCCATGGTCCTGGTGGCTGCGTCTGGGAAGGGGAAGAAGAAATGGACTCTGTTTTTATTTGTGTACTTGGATGTTTGTTTATATATTGGAAGAAGAGGAAGAGGAGGAGGAGGGACCCCTTGGGGTTTTGTGGCGAGGATGTGTATAGGAGAGAGTGTCATTCAGGACCACAGCTATGCCTACCGGGGACACGCCCCTCATGGGGACTCAAGGTAGGGCTGCGCTCCTTCTAAGGGCCCCAGCCAAGCTCGGTCTCACCCTGCAGCTCCTTGGTGCTTAACAGGGAGAGCCCAGACTTGGGAAGAAGGCTTTCCAAATCATCTTGGCCCATGGCAGAGCCAGAGTGATGAGGTCATCCAGCACAGCTGCGAACTATTTCAAGGAAACAGGTGGTGGCGGGAGCCTCTTCCAGGCTTGGAGTTTTGCTGGGAGAGAGGCCTCCTTCAAGGGCATCCTCCCTGGGAGATCAGCCACAGAGGCCCAGGCTGCTGGGAAAGGGGGGTGCAGGGTCACAGGGTGTCCTCGGAAGCCTGCGGATGTTTTGTCCCTCCACAACCGAACTCTCAGCGCCGGCTAGTTGTTCTTTCACCAGAACAGCTTTGAAACTGTTCCGCAGGAGCCACAGCCTCAGACCAAGAAAACTGTTTTCTATGGAGAGGACCAGGGGAGCCATGCACAGTGTGAAAGCTCTCAGGTCATTGTAAGCCAAGGCTGACACCTCCGGGCTAACCTTGCAACTGAAGTCCCCGGACAAGTAGCATTCCTTGGAAGCTTGCTGGAAATGCAGAACTTCTGGCCCCATAACCATACTCACTAGATAATCAGGATACGCACCCCAACAAGAGTCTCCAAAGGGTCCGGTGCTCTTTAGGATTTAGAAGCTCGGCTTCCATGGACATTGATTGGCTTAGCTGGCGAACAAAGATTCTCGGGGATCACAGAAGGGGTGCAAGGCAGGTAAACACTGGCCTTCTCTGAGATGCTTTGACCTTGTGGATGCAATATAGTCAGCACAATTTTCCTCTTGTACAGTTGGGATGGTCTTAGTTGGTGGTGCCTGCATAGGACTTAGTGGATCTGGGCGCCTATTTTGTCAGGATGGTCACTGTTTATAATCCTGAAACACAACCTGGTTAGTTGGCCAGCCTGTATGAGCATGTTTCTTGTCCAGCTCAGTCCCCATTCTGCCAACATCAAATGTCTCTTCTTGCTGCCGCTGAGTTGAGGATCAGAAGGTTCATGGCTCTGTCAGCACTGTCTCAGATCCCAGGTTTGATTTTCCTGTTCAAACTGTGTGATTGCTCCATCTTTGAGAAAAGGGAGAAAAAAGGCAATAAAAGGGTGTAAGTTCCGATAATTGCTGTGGAAGCTGCAAATGTGGAATGGTTCTCTGCCAGCTGGAGAGATGAAAGTTTTGGACTTGGGGTTTGCCAAATCCCTGCCTCCCAGGCTTCTGCTGGCAGTTCAGTTCTGCTTGGAGAATTGGAGGAGCTGTGTAGCCACAGCCCTGTGCTGATTTGGGGACCAGCCCGCTGATAATGGTGAGTAGCAGAGGACAGTAAGCAATGCCATTCTTTTAACGACGGTGAAGCCTCTTCCAACAAGGAGACTTAAAAAAAATCCCTTAAGCCAGGCAGTGGTGGTACACGCCTTTAAAATCAACACGCAGGAAGTAGAAGTAGATGAATCTTTGTAAGTCTGGGACCAGCCTGGTCTACATAGTAAGTTCCAAGACAGCCAGAACTACACAGAGAGGCCCCATCTCAAAAACCCAAAGATCAAAGATTAAAACAACCCCCCCATAAAAAATAAACAAACAAAAGCCCTCATTACTTATTTAGCAAGTAGTTAAGCATTTTCTAAGTGCTTAGCATTTGTACAACTGTCCCATTGAATCATCAGAATTACTCTTTGATACTGATGCAACATTTATTTTTAGGGGAGAGCAGGCTCAGAGATATTTGGGTCTGAGTATAAACAGATTTGGAGTCACAGAATGGGGATTCACACAGAAGTGGTCCTGGGTCCAGTGTCTTATATGACCTCCCTCCATTCCAGGACCTGGCATTGGAAGCTGGAGCTCTTTCTGTTAAAGATCGGCTTATTTGTTCTTCCTTTGTTTTTTTCCTACTAGTGATGAAGGAGACACCATCTCTTCACTTTATTCTGTCAGATCTTTCTTCTACGATGGAGAACATTAGTCCAGTAAGGACTCCAGTTTTACAGTTTACTCTAGGTGTTTTAAAACTCATCTCCCTGACTCTCTTTTACCCAAGGAAACATTTATCGAAGATGCCAGGAAATGCACAGGAGAACAAAAAGGAGAGATGGCTTTTGTTTGGAGGGATGGGGTTACGAGGAAAGGAATCCCGGGTGCTGAGGGAGAAGAAAAATATTTCATGTTTTTATGGATCAAAAAAGGAGGAACTTTGGGCCATGGCAGCAGTACAAGCAGGGCTCTTCTTAAGGAGATATTGATTTATTATTTTCTTTTTGCAGTGCTGGAGATTAAACCCTAGTTGAATGCTCTACCACTGATCCACACCCCAAGTCTGCTCTGTTCTTTTTTGTTTATGATCACTAATTTGCAGCTTTCTTAAAATAAAAGCCATATGAGATTTTAAAGAACGAATTTTATTTTCTCATTAATCAATTTATTTCTTTTCACCACACGGTCTGGAACTCAGGGGTTCACTTACTCTTGGCCAAGCATTCTACTGTGGGTCCGGATCCTTAGCTCTCAAACTTGATTGCAAGCTTGAAATGATCTTTAAATAACAATACCCACGATATCTAATAACTTCTATTGCTGCACACTGGGCATCATCCTAAACACTTGACGTTTCTTAACTTGATGCTGTTTGTGTAGCTCCCTGCCAGGATCTAAGTGACAAGTCCTTCTTTCTTCCCATGGCACCTAGTGATGTTCATATGCAAAATACACAAAGAGCTCCATAAATATTTACGCAACAAATCAGTCTTGCCCTGGAGGATGCTAAGTTATAGACTTGGAAAACTTAGAAAATGATTTCATGCCGTACTATTGATTTCAAATTCAGTGAAAGTATAGTTAGAGATGTATTGAGGAAGTTAAGAATGTCTCAAGGCCTGGGGTGGGGAAAAATGATCCAAAAGATTCTTCAGGGCGATGAGATGGCTCCGTGTGTAAAGACATTTGATCACAAGCCTGACAACTTGAGTTCTATCTCCAGAGACCGAGTGGTGGAAGGGGAGAACCAGTTTCTGCCAATTACCCTCTGACCACCACAAGTACATGATATATAGGCCAAAATCAATGTAATGTTACAAATTGTAAGGTTCTCCAACACTGGCATCTTGGCAGCAAAATTTCCCACTTAGAAAAGCAGTGAATGGAGGCCTTGTAGGGAAGGGCCATGCCCTTCAGAGGGATTTCTTTTGTCTTACCTTCCTCTTAACTTTCAAGACCAGCTCTTTACAATAATTTTTACTACTTATCTCTGTGTATGTACCCAAGGAGATCTAGGGCTGTCAGATCTTCTAGGGCTCAGATTGCAGACAGGGGGGAGCAGCCTGATATGGATGCTGGGCATGAAACACAAGTCCACTAAGAACAGTGCCCTCACTTAACTACCAAGTCATCTCTCCAGTCTAAGCCAGCACTTGGAAGTTGCCTGAAATAGTTACTCTTTCCTGTGTCAATTTGTTCCGTAAATTGACTAATCCATAAACGCTTGTGAATGGAAGCACTTTGCATAAAGGAGCAGCTAACTCCTGTTGGACTGATGTGCACGGTGACCCTGAAAAGGGAGATGGAGACAGTGAAATGCTGCTGAAGGGTATCATGTGGGTGCAGGCTTGAGGCAGGCTACAGGCAAAGACAGACTCTCCCGTGACCTTACCAGCTAAGACGTTCTAATGTGTTTTGTTCTTGTTGTTTGTTTGTTTGTTGACAGTCTCACTATGTTGCTCTGGCTGATTTGGAACTCACTATGTAGACCACACTGACCTCAAACTCAGATATTCACCTGCATCTGCCTCCCTAGTGTTGGGGTTAAAGGTGTGCGCCACCACATGTGGTTCTAATTCTTTAAACCAGCTCAGGTTACACTGCTGTATTGGTAGTCATTAGCTCCATGCAGCTATTCATATTTCAGTACAACTTAAAACTCAGTATTTCAAGTCACAATGAACCGCATTTTAAGTCCAACAGCACATGTCTAATGACTACTTTATTGTCTGTCTCAAATGAAAAAAACCCACTTTGCTGGCTGTGGTGGTATGTGTCTGTATGATTCCAACATTTGGGAGGTGGAGACAGGAGCATCAGGACTTCAAAGCCATCCTTGTCTACATAGTGAGTTCAAGGTCAGCCTAAGCTGTGTGATAATCTATCTCACAATAACACAAAAAGATGAAAAGACAATATTTGCATTTTAATAGACCATTCTCTTAGACAGCACAGATCTAACAAGGAAATCGTTTCTCTGGACTGATGAGGTTGGAGCATGAGGCCTAAATGAGTTATATTTAGCTGCCTTTTATAGGCCTGCCTAAGTACCTTCACTTAGAGAAGCATACGTGATGTGGAATTCTCCTCTGTGTGCTATGAATGTGTTTTATTAGCATTGGTTAATAAAGAAGCTGCTTTGGCCCATGGCAGGGCAGAATATAGGTAGGCAGGAAAACTAAACTGAATGCAAGGAGAAAGAAGGTGGAGTCAGGCAGATGTCCTGTAGCCGCCCAAGAAGCAAGCTGTGAGGTAACAAACCAGGAGCCCTGTGGTAAAATATAAACTAATAGAAATGGGTTGATTTAAGATGTAAGAGCTAGCTTGGAATACGCCTGAGTAGCTGGCCAAACAGTGTTGTAATTAATATAGTCTTTATGTGATGATTTGGGTCAGGGTGACTGGGAAAAAAAAAGCGCAGTCTCCATTTGCATAGGCTTAGGTCCTTTGTTTAGGATGGAATGAATGCACTTTCTGTCCTCTCAGAATGTACGCTGTACAATAATAATAGATTTGCTCTCCCAAATCAGCAGACATTCGTTCTCTATTTCCAAAGGTTTTTCTTTTTTTTACCCCAAAGGAGACATGGACACCAGGAAGCAATGACTCCTCAGTTCCTCGTCTCCCTGTAACCAGCCCTCTGCAATGTCATTACAGATTCGCCTATTGTAGATATTATATAGAAATGGAATGATACACTATGTGGCCTTTTGTAGTGATAGGGGAGCAGGGCCTGTTTTTCGTCCGGCCCAGCTCCGGCACGCCTAGCTTATACCCCGAAATAACAACACACAGATTGTATTCATTTAAGCACTGCC
>LOJH01054088.1:0-12219 GCA_001685095.1 Ellobius talpinus
TGTCTTCTTCAATTTCTTTCTTCAAAGATTTAAAGTTCTTGTCATACAGTTCTTTCATTTGTTTGGTTAGAGTTGTACCAAGATATTTCATGTTATGTGTTCCTATTGTAAAGGGTGATGTTTCTCTGATTTCTTTCTCAGCCAGTTTATCATCTGTATATAGGAGGGCTACTGATTTTTTTTAGTTAATCTTGTTTCCTGCTGCATTACTGAAGGTGTTTATCAGTTGTAGAAGTTCCCTGGTAGAATTTTTGCAGTCACTTATGCAAAATATCTTATCATCAGCAAACAGTGAGAGTTTGACTTCTTTTCCAATTTGTATCCCCTTCATCTCCTTTTGGTGTCTTGTTGTTCTAGCTAGGACCTCAAGAACTATATTGAATAGATATGGAGAGAATGGACAGCCTTGTCTTGTTCCTGATTTCAGTGGAATCACTGTTTGTTTCTCTCCATTTAGTTTGATGTTGGATGTTGACTCGTATGTTACCTTTATTATGTTGAGGTATGTTCCTTTTATTCCTGATCTTTCTAAGACTTTTAACGTGAAGGGATGTTGCATTTTGTCGAAGGCTTTTTCAGCATCTAATGATATGATCATGTGTTTTATTTTCTTTAATCTGATCTTGTTGTGGAATATCGTGTTTTCCCCATCTATATTGATTGGAAGCTTCACTGGATATAGTAGTCTAGGCTGGCATCCATGGTCACTTAGTGTCTGCATGATGCCTGACCAGGACCTTCTGGCTTTCATTGCTTCCATTGAGAAGTCAAGTGTAATTCTGATAGTCTGCCTTTATATGTTACTTGGCCTTTTTCCTTTGTAGTTCTTAATATTCTTTNTTTTTTGGTCCAGTCTATTTGGTGTTCTGTAAGCTTCTTGTATTTTCATAGGCAAGTCCTTCTTTAGGTTGGGAACATTTTCTTCTATGATTTTTGTTGAACATATTTTCTGTACTTTTTGAGCTGGACTTCTTCTTCTTTAATTCCTGTTACCCTTAGGTTTGGGTTTTTTTTTTCATGGTGTCCCAGATTTTCTGGGTATTTTGTGTTAAGGATTTTTTGGATTTAACATTTTCTTTGACTGATAAATCTATTTTCTCTATTGTATCTTCAACACCTGAGATTCCCTCTTCCATCTCTTGTATTCTATTGTTAATGCTTGCTTCTGTAGTTCATGTTTGTTTACCCAGCTTTTTCATTTCCAGAATTCCCTCGGTTTGTGTTTTCTTTATTGCCTCTATTTCTGTTTTCAAGTCTTGAACCATTTCTTTCACATGTTTGATTACTTTTTCTTTGTTTTCTTTAAGGGGTTTGTTGATTTCTTCCAATTTTTCATTTGTCTTTTCCTTCACTTCTTTAATGACTTTTTTATTTCCTCTTTAAGGACCTCAATAACTTTCATAAAATTATTTTTAAGATTGTTTTATTCTGCTTCATCTGTGTTAGGATTCTCCAGTCTTACTGTTGCTGAACCACTGGTTTCTAATGGTACTGTATTGCTCTTTATGTTGTTAAATGTTTTCTTACCCTATTGCCTACCCATCTCTTCCTTCAATTGGAACAGGTGGGGCCTGTGTTTCATGGGAATCTCTTTTCCTCTAATTGGTGTAGCTGAGGGCTGTGGCTCCCTTGAACATTCCTTCAGGTGGAAGTAGGCCCATGGCTCAGATGGTCATTCCTCCTGGTACAGGCATGGCTATTGCTCCTATGGTCACTCCTCCAGAGCAGTGGGGTTGAGGCAGAGGCTCTGGTGTTCAGACAACCTCCAGAGGCCACTGCTGTCGCCACAGCCTACTGCACTGCTGAGGCTTTCTCTCCTGGTGGCCTAGTGGCCCCATGCATGTCTTTAAAACAATAATCAAGTTGAGAACACTATGCTTGACATTCACAATGCATACTAAACAGACTTTTGCTTTCTCTTTCCAGTTCTCCTTGGTTTATAAAAATTATTTAATATTTAATTATTTAATACATAGAATAAATGTCAATAAATAAAAATAAAAAGACTGATTCCCCAATCAGTAACAGCAGTACTCTGCTGTGGGCCAAGACCCCTTGCTTCATGGGAAAACCACATTTATTCATCTGGCACTGACTGAGAGCACAAGACCCTCACAGCTTCACCCAGAGCAGCAGCAGCAATGTCTGCGACTATGCACATCTCAGAGAAAGTACCATGTTTGCGTTCATTGCCCACTTCAGTAAGTCTCTGATAGGCAGTGTCTGGAAGGAGATATTCAGCTTCATTTGGCTCAACTGACCTCCTAGAAGGTGTCAAGAAAAAGAACGACACTCAATTTTTGGTTTCCCCAAGACCTGTGATGGGACCTGAATGTATAGGATGATCACCCAATTGTGTAGTTGGTAATCTTTTTTTTAATAGCAGGATACAGATTTTTAGCTAAGGTGATATGTTGCTTAACTTTGTGTTACATAAAGCAATGTTGACAGAGGTTTTTTGTCTCACCCTGCAGCCGTTCAGTCCCAAAGAAACACACAGAGGTCTACATTAATTATAAACNGGCATTCTCATCTTGCTTCCTCTGTGTCTGGATGATGACTGCAGACTGACCCTTCCCTTTTCCCAGAATTCTCCTGTTCTCATTGCCCCACCTATACTTCCTGCCAATCAGTGTTTTATTAAAGTAAAAATAACAAATCTTTACAGGGTACAAGACCACTGTCCCATAGCAAAGCAATGCCTGAGATAATTAACTTACAAAGAGAAATGTTTAGTTCCTAGTCATGGAGGCTCCAGTCATTGGACCTATCATGAGGAGGACATCACAGCAAGATTATATGGCAGAGAAAACCACTCAATTTGCAGTTAGGAAGCAAAAGAGGAAGAATGTGGGGTTCTACATCTCCTTTAATGGTGCACCTCCAAAGTCCCAGGCATCACCCATAAGGCTCCATCTCTTCAAAGTTCTCTTACCCTGTATAAGGCCACTCTGGGCCAAGCCTCTAATAAATGGACTTACAGAGGACATTCCATGTCCAAACTATGGCCATCTGACTCTGACCCCCAAATGTTTACATTTATCTTACAATACAAATCATACATTCTATTCCACCTCTACCCAAAATTTGATGGCTTATAAGTCTAAGTACAAAAGTCTCAAATCTCAAAGCAAGCTCTTAGATATGAGGCTCTATTTTAAAAATAAATAAATAAAAGAACATAAACACATATTAAAAGTTACATCTAAGATTCAATGCTTGGACAATAATAGTGTGAGTATTCCTACTCTAAAAGATAGGACTAGGAAGGCAACAAGGGAAGAGGGTCCCACCTAAAGACAAATGGAAACCTAACAAAGCAAATGTGAGATCCTAATGTTTCATCTCTCCCAGAGAGTCCACCATGAATCCTTGCTCGCTGCAGCCTCTATAGCTCACAGATTGAGAGGTGCCAGCCTATGACTGATTGGCACCATTGTCTGGGGCCTTCAGCAGATGATGGCAGGAAAATATGGTAGAACACACAGTCAGAAGGCAAAGGAGAAAGAGGAAGGGGCCAGTGTCTGATGATCCTCTTCAAAGATAAGACATCTGTCCCCGCTGGGTTTGTATCTGACAGAGTGTTAATCAGAAGAGGTGTTTATCCTGCCTCTGAATTTCAGAGATGGAAGTATATGGTCAGCTGATTCTGTTGATATGGCCCCAACTCAAGGCTAACCCCACATGAGCACGTGGCAGAGGAAAGATACCCAATGCTGGCCAGGAGCTAGAGAAGGAGACTGGAAGGGCCTGGTATCTTTCCAGGACACACCCCCTAAGTGACCTTCTTCCAACTCTGTTCCACCTCTCAAAAATGATACTATGAGTCTATCAGGAAATTAATTCATTAATAAGGTCAAAGCATTCAATGTCTAATTAATTCCCAAAATCCCATCAGCTGGCAACCAAGCTTTTAGTACATGATATTCACCCTAGTTTGGTTTCTGTTGTTGTCATGGTGATAAAAAAATGCTACAAAGCAACTTGGAGAAGAAAGGGTTTCTTTCTTTCAGCTTACAGGGTATAGTCCATCATTGAGGGAAGCCTTGACAGGAGGTCAAGGCAGGAGTTTGAAGCAGAGACACAATGCAGGAATGCTTACTTGGGCTGCTCTCCTTGTCTTGCTCAACTAACTTTCTGGAGAACGTGTCTGGAAGTTCTAATAGGGGAGTGCAGTTACTCATATATCCTTGCCCTGACACCGGTCCTCAGGAGGGATGTCCTGACACCGGTCCTCAGGAGGGATGCTCATGGAACAATGAGGAAAGAAGAGGACACCTGCTTAGCCAGCCAGATCAGCCAAATCAACCCTGGAGATCAACAGCAGGTGACAGATAACCCTCACATCTACAGCTGCTCTTCTTATACTGCTCAGGCCAACCTTTCTAGGGATGGTACCGCCCATTGTGGGCTGGGCCCTTCTCCCTCCACCACACCAAGATAATGCCTTGCAAATATGTCCACAGCCCAGTCTGATGGAGGTGGTTCTTCAGTTGAGGTTTTCTCACTGAAGGTGTGTCAAGCTGATGAGATTAGCATCACAACCTTTTTGGAAAGACATTTCATATTGAGGCAATAATACCCCCCTTTCTGCTCTAACTCTCACAGGTTTTAGCTCCTCCCACTAGGACTTTCTGAGTACTAAGCCTTTAACAGGAAGATCAAACTACAGATGGAAGTAAGGTTTTTCTGGCCAGGTATGGTCACATACGGCCAGGTACTAGGACACATAGTTCTAGTACTCAGGAAATGGAATCAGGAGAACCAGGAATTCAAGGTCATCTTCACATCACATAGTGAATTCAAGGCCAGCTTGAGGGGTATATGAGATCCCATTTCAATAAAACAAGACCAAAAAGTTCTCTGGTTTAAATTTAGGGTGGTTCTATAGTTTTGATTTGGAGTGTTCTCCAAAGACCCACATGTTAAGGGCGTGGTCCTTAACTTGGCATGACTGAGAACTGGTGGAAAATTTAAGAGGTAGAATATAGTGGGAGGTTTTAGAAAATAGCAAGATGGCCTTGAAAGGGACTGTGGGACTCTTCTTTCCCCCTCCCCCATTTTCAGCCATAAGGTGAAGCAGCTTCCTCTGCCACATGCTCCTTCTGTGATGGATTGCCTTGCTGCAGGGTCCCAAAGCGGTGGGCTGTGGACCATGAGCAAAGACATCTGAAACTTAATCAAAAATGCATCTTTCATCATTTAGGTTGATTACTTCAGGTATCTTTGCTAAAGCACTAAAAAGCTGTCTACGACAACCACACAAATGGTTTGTCTTTTAAATGTCTTGACAAGTGGGTTTGAGCTGGGCTTGCTAGAGATTGAACCTAGGAACTCATCCATGTAGGTATGTTCTCTGTATTGAGATATATTCCCAGACCCTAAATGGTTTCTCTCTTGAGTCTATAGTTCATTTCATCCCCAGACAAAAAGAATGAAACAAAAGTTGCTGTCATATTCTAAGAAAGAAGTGAACTTTAAGACCAGAGGTGTGTTTAAACTCTAACTGCTATCTACATGTGAGAGCCAAACAAGCAAGAATGGGATGGAGTTGGAATTCTGTCAGGCAGAACACTTGTCTAGTGTGTGCCAGGCCCTGGGTTTAATCTTGAAAAAGGAAAATAATTCTTTAAAGAAGAAATATTTTAAAAGATCAAAAGAATCAAGCTCTCCAGTGAGAAAACAATGCTTTCAGTCAAAACTCAAATGACTTCCAACACAAGGTGAAAGACAAAATGATTTCCTCATCGCATGCAAGTGTAATTTGGTAACAACAAACTGAAGCTAATTAAGCTGACCAGGTCCCTTTCCCCATGGGGGCCTGGCATGCAATGGCTACAGCAGCCTCCTTGGTAGTATATGTAACTTATTGCCTATGTGGGTAGCCCTAAGGGACTGCAATTTTCTGGCAGTTATTCAAGTCTCTGATCTCAATTCTGCCCCCAATTTGTTTCCAGACAGGTATGTGTGGTAACTTTGGTAAGACCCAGGGCACGGTGACCACAGTTCACATTGGCCAGGTCATCATGTCCATCCACACCAAGCTGCAGAATAAGGAACATGTGATTGAGGTTCTTCATTGAGCCAAGTTCAAGTTTCCTGACCACCAGAAGATCCCCATCTCAAAGAAGTGGGGCTTCACCAAGTTTGATGCAGATGAATTTGAAGACATGGTCGCTGAGAAACTGCTAATTTCTGATAGCTGTGAGGTCAAATATGTCCCCAGACATTGTCCCCTGGACAAGTAGTGAGCCTGGCATTCCAGAGGGCTTCCATGGTGCTCTCCTATTTGCTGTGGGATAATGCTATTGTACCCTGTAAATATTTGTCACTTGTATTCATTTAATAAAATGCTGATTGGCCAGTAGCCAGGCAGGAAGTATAGGCAGGACAACCAGACTAAGAGAATTCTGTGAAGAGTAAAGGCTCAGTCTGCAGTCACCACCCAGATGCAAGGAAACAAGATGAAAATGTTACACTGTGAAAAAGTACCAAGGCAAGTGGTTAAACATAAATAAAAATTATTAGTTAATTTAAGTTGTAAGAGCTAGTAATAATAAGCCTGAGCTAATAGGCCAACCAGTTAATAATTAATATAAGCCTCTGTGTGTTTTGTTGGGACTGAATGGCTGTGGAATAGGGCAGGACAGAAACTTCCATCTACACCTGTACCTACTAAATCAATAGTTCAGTAATAAATCTTACATCTGTCTGAAAACAAACAAAACAAAACAAACATAAAAAAGAGTTGTAATTGGAGGTTCCTGAATAACCCTATAGAGGCTTAATATTACTTATAAATGCTTGGTCAGTGACTCAGACTTATTATTATCTGGCTCTTGCATCTTAAGTTAACCCATTTCTATTCGTCTGTATATTGCCAAATGGACCGTAGTTTACCTGTGGTGCTCTGGCATATTGCTCCTTGGGCAGCTGCTGTCCCTAACTCTGTCCTTCTTTTCCTGTATCTCTACTTGGATTTCCTGCCTGGCTCAATCCTGTCTTGCCTTAGGCCAAAGCAGCTTTATTTATCAGCCAATAAGAGAAATACATATTCACATGGTATGGAAAGACATACCATATCATGTTGCTACTCATGTTTTTTTCCCAGCCATATTTTTGGGCCTTGTTCATTCATTCATTCAGATCCTCTGTACACAAAGTCTCAACACACTGTGTATCGCCTCGGAGAAGGAAAGTCAAAATGACAAGATAGGCAGGAATTCAAAAGATGTCCATGGAAAAAGAGATCAATTATGCCCCAAATTCAAGAGCATAAACAGTTTGAAAGTCAAAACATTTTTTTCCTCTCTTGTGCCTAAGGGAGATCCATTGAGAAAGGAGTTTATAATGTGTTTTTATGAGACAGAAATACTAAGAAGGCATTATAAGATGTGTTTTTAAAATGCATTTTTAAAATATGGTAAGAGTTGTCTGAGAAAACCACCCGGAGATCCCTCCCTCATCCCTTCTCAGTGCAAAGGGCAGGAGAGAGCAGAGTCAGCCCTCTGTGTCACACTGTGTAATATTTTCCTGATAACATTTCATTACATTTGAAACATCTGCAATGGGTCAAGAGTAGTCATTAAATACAAAGAAAAATTGCCAACGTGTAACAGAATCCAAGATAAATCTAGCAGAAGCCTGCTGTAAACAGGGCTGTGTCAGCAGAGACTGATTAGGCCAATGTTCAGTCTTGGGGACTGACTGAAACAGTATAAGACTCTTGTTGCCACAGGAGATGAAAGATGGTGTTTGGCCAAATAAGGGAATAGACCTTGTTGGTTAGCCTTAGGAAGGCAATCTAATGGTTTTTAGCAAAACAGAGAGAATCAGGGAGAAGGGCAAGGCCTGCCAGAGCCATGCCAGTCATGCTCAAGTTGGCCAGAGTCCTTTCAAAGAGCACTGACTACTCTTTCAGAAGATCTGGGTTCAATTCCCAGCATCCACCTTGCAGCTCATAGTCATTTGTAGCTTCAGTTCCAGAAGATCCAACATCCTCTTCTGGCCTCTGAGGGCACTGCATACATGTGGGGCACAGACATTCATGCAGGCAAAGCACTTATGCACATAAAATAAAAATAAATAAAAACTAACTTTTTTAAAAAAAGGTTTCCCTGTTTTCCTTCTTGAACTGTTTCTTGTTTTCTATAATGTTTTGTTGCTTTTTTGCTTTCTGAAAAACTTTGTTTTGCCTTATTCTTAATATCTGAAGCATGTAGGAAATTTCTTTTACTGAATTCCAGGTTGCCAACATCTTATGATTCACATACTATTTTCCTATTCTTAAATTTAAGAAAATGTTGTTTTGCAACTCTGATGTACCATCTCACACCTGTCAGAATTGCCAAGATCAAAAACACTAATGACAGCTTATGCTGGAGAGGATGTGGAGTAAGGGGAACACTTCTCCATTGCTGGTGGGAATACAAACTTGTACAACTGCTTTGGAAATCAGTATGGCAGTTTCTCAAAAAATTAGAACTCAATCTACCTCAAGACCCAGCAATACTACTTTGGGCATATACCCAAAGGATGGTCAATCATACCACAAAGACATTTGCTTAATGATGTTTATAGCAGCATTATTCATAACTGACTGAACCTGGAAACAATCTAGATGCCCTTCAACTGAAGAAAGGATAAAGAAAAGGTGGCACATTTACACAATGAAGTATCACTCAGTGGTAAAAAATGATGACATCTTGAAATTTGCAAGCAAATGGACAGAACTAGAAAAAAACATACTGAATGAGGCAACCCAGAACCAGAAAGACAAATATAGTATGTACTCACTCATAAATGGATATTAGACATAAAGCAATGGATAACCAGCCTATAGTCCACAACCCAAGAAAACCTAGACAACAATGAGGACCCAAAGAGAGACACATATGGATCCACTTTGGAAGGAGAAAAAGACAAGATTTCCTGAGTAAATTGTGAACATGAGGAGCAGGGAGAGGGTAGAAGGGGAGAGGGGAGGAAGGGAGGGGAGTGGAAGAAATGTATAAATGTCAATAAAAACAAGAGAAAAAAAGATCACAGACAACAAAAGTTGTTTTAAAAAAAGAAAATGTTGATTTGGATATTGGATTTTCTAAGTTTAAATAAGTGATATTTCAGAGACTGCAAAGAAATTTCCAGAGGAGACCTTGGCCAGTGTAGCTCCTCCTCTTGTCTTGCCCTTGCCTTCCTCTCCACTCTTCTGAGAGTATGGAAACAGAACGGTGTGCCTCACATTTCCTGAATCACTGCAGTCTATAGAAGGGCCATGTGATGCACGGGGGCCCAGTCTGTGGGAAAACCTCAATAACTGCTTTTTTTCAATGGAGTAAGGAAGGGCGAAGTGGATAAATATCAGTATTTGTTCAATATATTTTAAATTTATTTTAGATACATGGGTGTTTTGCCTGTGGAAGTAAGAAGAGGGTGTTATAACTCCTGGAACTGGAGTTACAGACAGTTGTGGGCTGCCTTGTGGGTGTCCAGAATTGAACCTGGATCCTCTGAGAGATCAGCAAGTACTCTTAACTATTGAGTCATCCCTCCAGATTGTTGGTTTGTATTTTTAAGATTTGTATTTTAATTCAGGTTAGAGGTTTTTTTTTAAAAAAATATTTCCTCAATTAGATCCAGGAATTTTATATCTCCTCATAATTATGAAGGCAGTGCCTGCCCTGTCTTAGTTAGGGTTTCTGCTCATGTGATTCTGGAAACATCAAGACCAAAAGCAACTTCAGGAAGAAAGGGTTTATTTCACCTTACAGTTCTACATCACAGTCCATAGCTGAGGGAAACAAGGGCAGGAACTCAAACAGGGCAGGAACCTGGAGGCAGGAGCTGATGCAGAGGCTGTGAAGGGGTGCAGCTTACCGGCTTGCTCTCCATGGCTTGCTTTCTTATAGCACCCAAGACCACCAGCCCAGAGCCTGCACTTCTTACTCTCATGGGATGGGCTTTCCATATCAATCATTAATCAAGATAACCCCATAGTCTTGCCTATAGGGCCAGTCTTATGAAGGCATTTTTTTCCAGCTGTGGATTCCTCTTCTCAGGCAACCCTAACTTTTCAAGTTGGTATAAACTATCCAGCACATGGATCGTTAACAATGATCCAGAGACCCATGCATGTGTGTGTGCACATGTACTTGTGTCTTATAGTAGGCAGTGGCCTGGGGAAAGCCATGTGAGAATTTACTTTGTGGCGGTAGGCTCCTCCTATAGCTTAGTGACATGAGTTGGGCAGATTTGCCACAGGACTGCATTTCACTAGTCCCATGACATGGTTTCTGAACTCTGGGCTTCACAAAGACCCACAGAGTATGTGGTTTCTCTGCCCTTAGTGCTAAGATAGCTTCTGCCTATTCCAGGAATACTTACCCCCTGCCCTGAAGTCTTAACTGCTGTTAATTCTCCAAAGGTACTTTCTGCAGAGCAATAGTTTTGCCCTTCGATTTGCAAGGTCTGAGTCATCTTTCTTCGTTATTCATTTTGTCTCGCCATTTCCTTTAATCCGGACAAAGTCACCTAAAGTTCAATTATCACACACCTCTTGATTTTGAAACAATCTTACCTTCAAGGAAGTAGGCTGACCCTTGATAGGACGTTATCCTTTTGAAGGTTGTGAATTTGAAATGTTACTTGAGCCTTCTTCCCCTTACACCCAGACACACTTAAGTCAGGGACCCTGACAGCTGAAAACCTGACCTTGGGTTCCCTGTGTCCTGTGCAAAGTTCTCCAAGGATCTCCCCTGGACAGCATTCTGCTGTCCCTTGGAAGCAGGAGAGGTGCCTGTTCCCTTGGAACACATGCTCTCCCATTGGAGCATACTCCAACTTGTGAGCTCTGTCCTTCCAGTTGGCCACTTTGGTGGTAAGGGTGAAGCAATGGCAGCCTACTGCCTTCTGTGGCTGTGGAGGCGGCGGTGGAGTAGGATTGGGGGTGTCTCTCAGATTCGCAGTGCCCTCAGTGTCCAGAGTTGCAAACACAACCGAGATACGAAACACTGAAACCACTTGATATTCTGTCTGCCCTTCGTCCTCAGATAGGTCCATTTTATTGTTCCTACTTAAAAAGAGAGATATCATTATCAACTTAAAAGGAGAGATATCATTCCCTTTAAGTTTGTTTTTCAAATTGGCCAATGTCCTGCCGTTCCATCGATAGGACTAAACTCTTCGTTGGGGTTGTCCTGTTTTGGACTAGCAACAGGTTGAGTGATAAGAGTAGAGGACAGAAGGAGAGATCATTGCGTTTTCAACTTATGGCCTCTCTCTAGGAGCTTGAGGAATGGGGAGAGGAGGCAGTGGCTGCGGCGCGGCGCAGGCAGGGACAGGGCCTGCAGAGCCATCCATCAGGCTTTAGGGGTCGTCTCCAAACCTTACGAAAGAGGTCACACTGACGAAGCTACTTTAGATTTGACTCCGTCTTGTTGGATTTGGGTTTAGGGTTGGAAGCTGAGAGAAGACCTTGGCGAGAGCCCATCCTAACAGGAGCGGGGTGGGGCGGGGCGGGGCGGAGAAAGNCAAAAAGAGAGGGCTCTTTACCAAAGCCGCTGCTTCTCTCCTTACGCACCACCGCACCACCGTGCAGTCACTGTTTACACTGCTCCGCTGAAGCCAGAAAGCACCAGCACCATGCCCATGACACTGGATTACTGGGATATCCGTGGGATGAGAGCGGGGTCTGACAGCCAAGTGCGATGGGAACACCGGGCGGGCGGGAATGTGCTGTGTAGTTGGCAGCCGGTCCAGGAAACGGATCCCTCTTGTAAGGCCTTGCTGGATTCCACAGCCTGTGCTTCTCAGAGCTCTAGATATTTGAGATTAGTCTCTCTCCCTCTCCCCGTCCCCACCGTGTGTGCGGACTGTTAGATCAAGGGTAGGGATTAAAATATAGAGACATAGTCAGGGGTGTGTCTCTATGATCAGCCATATCTTCTAGTTGTGCCACGCCATCCGCCTGTTCTTGGAATACACTGATTCAAGCTATGAGGAGAAGAGATACACCATGGGGAATGGTAATGACACCCTCTTAGACTCTTGCCCAACTTCTGATTGGTGGTACTCAGGAGTCCCTGTGCCTGGCCCCTTGTTGCCCAGATCTGTGGGCCTCTTTCAGTTAGAACTAGAGTTCAACTAGACCTTCAGAAAACCCTGAGGAGGGGGGCTGGAGAGATGGCTCAGAGGTTAAGGGCATTGCCTGCTCTTCCAAAG
>LOJH01054089.1:1936-12084 GCA_001685095.1 Ellobius talpinus
TGGAAGAGCAGCCAGTGCTCTTAACCTCTGAGCCATCTCTCCAGCCCCCAGAGTAGTATTCTTATATGACAAAATAATCCTCTTTGTCCTTTATGTTTTCTGCCTTGAATTCTGCTTTATTTCCAATTAGTATTGTTGGCTATTTTTACTTTTTATTAACAGTTAGCTACTATGTTTGTCTGTTTTTTATAAGCCTCTTTTATTTTGGTCATTTTTTTAACTTTTTATTACATTTGTGTGTGGTGTGTGAGGGCAGGTGGAGGTCAGAAGTCAGGAATCTGTTCTCTCTTTGCACAGTGTAGGCTCTGGTATCAAAGTCAATTCATCAGGCTTAGTTAGTAGCAAGTACCCCTGCTGAGCCATCTCATCAGCCCTATTAGACATATCTCTTATGGGCAATATATATATAATATATATATTAGTTTGAGAGATGTTTTTATAATATTTTAATAAAGAAATTTAGCCCATTTATATTTATTTTTTACCAAAAAAAAAAGCCGGGTGGTGATAACACATGCCTTTAGTCCCAGCACTCAGGAGGTAGAGGCAGGTAGGATCTCTGCGAGTTTCAGGCCAGCCTGGTCTATAAAGAGAGTTCCAGAACAGCCAGGGCTACACAGAGAAACCTAGTGTCAAAAAAAAAATGAAATCAATCCTCTGTCAGATGTGGAATTGTTGAAGATCTTTTTCCCATTCTGTAGGCTGCCGTTTTGTTTGTTGACCATGTCCTTTGCCTTACAGAAGCTTCTCAGTTTCAGGAGGTCCCATTTATCAATTGTTGCTCTCAGTGTCTGTGTTACTGGAAGTATATTTAGGAAGTGGTTTCCTGTGCCCATGCATTGAAGGCTGCTTCTCACTTTCTCTTCTATAGCTTCAGTGTAGTTTGTATTATGTTGAGGTCTTTGATCCATTTGGACTTGAGTTTTGTGCATAGATATGGATCTATTTGCATTTTTCTACATGTTGACATCTAGTTATGCCAGCACCATTTGTTAAAGATACTTTCTTTTTTCCACTTTATAGTTTTACCTTCTTTGTCAAAAATCAAGTGTTCATTGGTGTGTGGATTTATATCAGGGCCTTCAATTTGATTCCATTGGTTCACCTGTCTGTTTTTGTGCCAATTCCAAGTTGTTTTCATTACTATAGCTCTATATTAGAGCTTGAAATCAGGAATGGTGATGCCTCCAGAAGTTCTTTTATTGTACAGGATTGTTTTGGCTATCCTGGGTTTTTTGTTTTTCCATATGAAGTTGAATATTGTCCTTTTGGGGTCTTTGAAGACTTGTGCTGTGATTTTGATGGGGATTGCATTGAATCTGTAGATTGCTTTTGGTAATATTGCCATTTTTACTATGTTAATCCTACCTTTTCAAGAGCATAGGAGATCTTTAGATTCTGATGTCTTCTTCAATTTCTTTCTTCAAAGACTTAAAGTTCTTGTTGAACAGGTTTTTCACTTGTTTGGTTAGTTTTACCCCAAGATATCTTATGTTATTTGTGGCTATTGTAAAGGGTGATATTTATCTGATTTCTTTCTCAGCCCATTTATCATTTGTATATAGGAAGGCTACTAGTTTTTTTTGAGTTAATCTTGTATCCTGCTACATTGCTGAAGGTGTTTATCAATTGTAGTAGTTCCCTGGTTGAATTTTTAGGGTCACTTATGTATGCTATCTTCTCAGCAGCAAATAATGAAAGATTATTCAAAGAGCTCAAGAAATTAGACATCAAAAGACCAAATAATCCAATTTAAAAATGGGGTACATCTAAACAGAAAACTCTCAATAGAAGAAAATCAAATGGCTGAAAGACACTTTAGGAAATGATCAACATACTTACTCATCAGAGAAATGCAAATCAAAACTCTGAGATACCATTTTTACACCTGTCAGAATGGCCAAGATCAAAAATTCTGATGACAGCTTATGCTGGAGAAGATGTGGAACACTCCTCCATTGATGGTGGAGTGCAATCTTGTACAGCTGCTTTGGAAATCAGTATAACAGTTTCCCAGAAAATTAGGAGTCAGTCTACCTCAAGACCAGCAATACCACTCTTGGGCATATAACCAAAGGATGCTCACTCACACCACAAGGACATTTGCTCAACTATGTTCATAGCAGCATTAGTCGTAATAGTCAGAACCTGAAAGCAACCTAGATGCTCCACAACTGAAGAATGGAAAATGTGGTACATTTACACAATGGAGTACTACACAGTGGTCAAAAACAATGGCATCTTGAAATTTGCATGCAAAAGGATGAAAGTAGAAAAAGCCATCCTGAGTGGGGTAACCCAGACCCAGAAAGACAAATATAATATGTATTCACTCATAAGTGGATAATAGACATTAAGCAAAGGACAACCAGCCTGCAGGCCACAACCCCAGAGAACCTAGGTAACAAAGAGGACCTTAAGAGACATATATGGATCCACCTAGAAAGGGGAAGAAAGACAAGATCTCATGAGTAAATTTGGAGCATGGAGGGTAGAAGGCGAGGGAGGAGGGTGAAGAGGAATGGGGGAAAATATATAGCACATTCCTATCCAAACAATTAAAATGAAAAGTATTTTTTTAAAAAGGAAAGAGGGAAGGAAGGAGGGAGGGAGGAAGAAGGAAAGAAAGAAGAAAACACATACAAAATGTTCCTGGTTTGGTACCAAAAGCAAAATTCTAATTAATGAACAGATGTTTTCTATACTCTAAAATAGCCACAGGTAGTTGTGCATCATTTAAAAATTGTTTTATTCATACCATTTCAGACCCTTGCCCTTTTGGAGGAAGAAGAAGATATAAACCAAATCACAGATTACTTCTCTTATGAACATTTCTATGTCATTTATTGTAAATTCTGGGAACTAGATGGTGATCATGACCTGTACATCAGCCAGGCTGATCTATCTCGATACAATGACCAGGGTGAGTGACTGATTCTAAAGATGCTAAAACTAACCCTTTTGTCAAAGTTGTATAAATTGTCTCCCCTCATTATGAGAAATTCCCTTTCTTAAATTCTATTAGTAAGCCTCTGTATAGGGCCCATAATTTTTAAATGAGAATGGACAAAGATAAAATTTATTTGTTCACTCTGTAGACCAGGCTGGCCTTGAACTCATAGAGAGCAGCCTACCTGTGCCCCTCTGGTGCTGGGGTTAAAGGTGTGCACCACCAGCCCTAGCCAAAGGTCAGTTTTCAACCTTAAGAGACCAGAGTTTTAAGACTACAGTTTTAAAGGTGGGAAGTCTTTGTACTAATTTATATCATTACGATGATGAGTCTCAGGTCAGCCTTAGCTATGCACCTTCCTGTTAACCATGTTTGTGAGCCAGCCTCCAGAGGTCACACAACCCATGGGCTCTGAAGCCCTCTCCTGGGCTTAATGCCATTGTTTCCAGATACTATATGAACTCACTGGATTGATGTTAATGATATGGTGAAGGCGACATTAAAACTCCACATTTTTGTCCACTCACCGAATTCTGCTCTAGAACATGGTCTTTAGTTTTAGAATAATAAACCTTCCAAAGCTAAAACAATCTTTTTTAAAAGGCGGTAGGGAGCAGGAGTGTTGGCTCAGCAATTAAGAGCACTTTACTGCTCTTGCAGAGAACCTTGAGCTCCATCCCCACCACCTACATAGCAGCTCACAAATGTCTGTAACTCCAGTGCCAGGGGATTTGATGTCCTCTTTTGGTCTCCACGGGCACCAGGCACTCATGTGATGCATGTACATACATGCAGACAAAACACTCATACATAGAAAGTAAAAATAAATTGGCTTTAAAGATGTTAGTGTTAGAATTTAATATTTTTTGCAGTTTCTATATAGCCTTCTTATTTGTCTCTAGTATAAAATATTTATTCATTAGTCAAAGTTCAACTGTAGAGGCTTCTGTATATTGCCAGGCATGGCTTATCCTGACACACATATTTCTAATTTTCCTAGCCAAATTGACTCATCTTTATGTTGACTATACCTTACTCTAAAAAGAGTAGATGCTGGGAGGTGCTAACCCTCTATTGAAATCCTTGGTAGTCCTTAAATTTTAGAGTGCATTCCATTGCCTGGGGTACTTGTTAAAAGAACAGGTCTAGAGATCTCTGGCCTTACCTTGCCTCTTCTCTCCTCTCTTCCCTCCCTTCTTCTCCCCTCCTCTTCCCTCCCCCCCCCNCCCCGCCTTTTTGAATATTTTGAATATAGAAAGGGATAGTGCTAATACATTTTCTAAGGTCTGTCATCAAAGACAAAGCATACTATCAGAAGATACAATTGTTACTGAGGATGTAGCTCAGTGGGAGGTTGCTTGACTAGCATGTGCAAAGCCCTGGGTTCAGTGCCCCGGTAGAACCAATAACAACAGCAAAAGGCCATTAACTGTCTCTGTAAATAAAGCCTATTGACGGTATTTCTTTTACATATTGTATCTGAGCCTCTGTAGAATGGGAATGTAAGAGAAGCATGTTTATGGTGTGTCTTGGTAACTTTTATAAAGCTGCTCTGGAGTATTCACCATCATCTTACATTGGTTCAGGAGCTGCACAATCCATTTCTCTTGAATTGAATGCTAGTATAAAATTTGTCTTGTTTTAGAAAATTAGTTTTGTTTTATTGGATACCAAGATCAATACAAATTCTGTGTATTTTTGTCTTAGCTGTCAGGATGTTCAGAATTAACTTAGAACTCAACTAGATAAATAACCAAATAGATGTCAGGTACATTCATTTGCCTGATCTTTTTTTAAATTAGTGACTGATAATTTAAAACCTACCTCATTTTTCTAAAAGTATAAATTATGCATAAGTAAGAATTTATACCTGCACAAATAGGGGTGGGGCCTTCAAGGTTCCACCCTTGACAGAGGAGATTTTGATTGTTGATCAGTACTGAGGGAGGAAGACTTACTCTCCTTTGGGTATTTTGCCCATACACACATGTGCATATGAGAAGATGTGGACTCATGGGTTTAATGACCTAAAAAATGGAGGCCATGGAATAGGGAGAGAGACAGACTAAGGGACACTTGGCATTATAGAGAGGTAACTTATGGTGAATGGATAGGCTCAAAATACACTGTATAATTATATGAAATTTTCAATGAATTTTATTTTTTTATAGAATTTAGGGGTTGGGATGTCACTGAGTTGACAGAGTGCTTGGCTAGCATATACAGGCCTGGGTTTGATTTCCAGTACCATGTAAACTGTGTACACTGGTACACACCTATAATCCCAGCTCTCAGTGGTAGAAGCAGGAAGATCAAAAGTTCAAGGTCATCCTCAGTTATATGGCAAAATAGTGTTCACCCTGGGATATATAAAATCCTGTCTCAAAAAAGAAAATAATTTAACTGTTGATATTCTCACTGTGGAAGATTGTTAAATGGCTCAGGGTTAGCTTTAGCAAATAAAAACAAATTTGTCAGGAATATTTCTAACTAATTTTTATTTACATTTAGCTTCATCAAGTAGAATTATTGAAAGAATATTTTCGGGAGCAGTAACAAGGTATGAAAAATTTTTAAATTTGAATTTTATTTAGTGGACTAACAATAAGTAATAGAAAGTGAAATTAAAACTATTTGAGTTTCAAAATGAAATATACCATTGCAGGAGTCTCTCGCTTTAGCAAAGCTTTCTGCATAATTTAGCGGGTAATCAAATTATATCTAAAAAGCATAAAATCATGGCCTAATAAAAAATATTCCTTAATATTATTGCAATGTCAAAATATAAGTAACAATATCTAATTCCATTGATTATCAAATTAGAAACCTGGGCTAGACCTACTGGCATGGGCCTGTAATCCCCAGACAACTTAGTAGGCTGAGGAAGGAGGTTCACAAACTGAAGCCTTCTTAGACCACACAGTCAGTTCAAAGTCTGCCTAGGCCATTTAATAAGACCTTTCAATAAAAGTAAGCTGGACATGGTGGCAGATGCCTTTAATCTCAACACTTTGGAGACATAAGCAAATGGATCTCTGTCAGTTCACAACCATTCTGGCCTGTATATTGAATTCCAGCCACTAAAGGCTACATACTGAGACCCTGTCTCACAAAATTATTTAATTAGTTAATTAAATAACAAATTAAAAGTAAAAAGGATAAGGATGTAGCTTGGAGGTAGAGTACTTGTTTGCCTTGTATTAGGCTTTAAGTTCAAACTCTAACATCACAAAAGCAGCATAATTTTTTTTCCGTTTAGGCAAATACCTTCTAGTTGCACCTTGTAGGCCTTAGAGAATAAGACAGGCCTCAAAGGGGTTGCACTTTCTGAACTATCCAGCTTTATGAGTTTTTTTTTAATTTAGTGCATTTCTAAACAATGATGTTATTTTATTTCTTAATTGCTCAGGAAATTTCATAACCATGTTTTTTTCAGAGGAAAGACAGTACAAAAAGAGGGAAGAATGAGCTATGCAGATTTTGTTTGGTTTTTGATTTCTGAGGAAGACAAACGGAACCCTACCAGGTAAGTTTTTGTTGTGTAAACATATGCACAAAGCTTAGAAAGAGCATGGTGTCTACCTAGTAAAGTGACCAGGCCTAGCCATAGCTCAGCACATAAAAATGCACACTTCTCTTACAGAGAATCTTACATTCAGCCCCAGCACCCTTGTGGTGGCTCACAACCATTCTTAATTACAATTCCAAAGGATCGATATCCTTTTGGCCTCCAAGGGCACCAAACACACATTGCTGCACATACATGTGTGCAGGCAAAACACTCATACACATAAAATAAAAATAAAATCTTTTTTAAGATAACAGGGGCTAGAGAGATGACTTTGGTGGTTTAAGAGCACCTCTTTGTCTTCTAGAGGCCTGAGTTCAATCCAACACTTAAGTCAGGTGGTTCTCAACTGCCTATAACTCCAGAGGAGACCCACTTCTACTTCTAGCCTCTGCCATTATCTACACACACATGCATGTAAATAATAAATATTTTAAATTCATACATAGATATAACAAATACTACTAAGTGGAGTTAAATGACATCATAAATAATTGTTCTTAAACATTTACAAACATTTCATCCATGCATTATAGAATATACATTCTTCTCAACAGCTTATAGTACTTTGTCTAAAATAGATTATATATTACTACATAGAGCAAGTCTGAATAAATATTGGAAAATTCAATTAACTTTTTGTATTCTATCTAACCACATAAAATATAGCTAGTAATTAACAGCAAGAGAAACTAAAAAAAACTCTTAAATTTGTGGAGATTAAACAATATTGGATGATGAGCGAGTCACTAAAGAAATAAAGAAGCCAAAAAAACTTCCTAGCATTGGATAAAAATGAAAATACAACATACAAAAACCTATTGGATATAAAAGGTCATCCCTAAAGGGACGTTTATGGTTCCACAGGCCTTAAAAAAAATTAGATCTTAAGACCTTGGAAAGGCAAAAGAAGTAGGTGGAAATAAACCATCAAGAGCAGGGCAAAAATTAATGACAGATGAAAAATACAAAAGATGGATGAAAGAATTGGCTCTTTGAAAATAAAATTAATATTGATTGAGAAAACCAAAGCAAAATTAGAGATTAAAAGAAACACATTACAATAGATACCACTGAAGTTTAGAAAATTATAATGGCATAACTTAAAAAACTTAACAATTTTTTTACTCCATTAAATAGAAAAATCTAAAATTTAAGTGTATAGTTTATATATATATATACTACCTATGTAAAGCCAAGATACTATAATATAAAAACATCTATGATAAACAATCAGATCAATTAAAAATGATAATAAAACCCTCAACAAAAAGTAGTCCAGGTCCTGGGGCAGGAGAGATGGCTCAGAGGTTAAGAACACATACTGCAGAGGACCAGAGTTCAGTTCCCAGCACCATGTCAGGTGGTTCACACCACCTGTTCCTCCAGCTCCAGGGAACAATGCTTCTCATCTCCGTGGACTCCTGCACTTGCATGCACATACGCCTACACAGACACACACAAAACTGAGCACTTAGTTTTTGAAAATACACACCTAAAAATAATTATCTAAAAATCAAGTAGCTCAGATATAGATGATTTGCTGCAGAATTCTACCAGACCTTTAAAGAACTAATACTCATCCTCAAATTATTCCATAAAGTGGAAAAAGAAAATACACTACCTAGCTCTTTTTGTGAAATCACCATGCCCAGCCAAAACTATAAATTGTGCCTTTACAAATCTGAAGAATGCCAGGCAGTGGTGGTTCACGCCTTTAATCCCAGCATTTGGGTGGCAGAGGCAGGTGGATCTCGTGAGTTGAAGGCCAACCTGGTCTACAAAGCGAGCTCCAGGACATCCAGAGCTGTTACACAGAGAAACTCTGTTTAAAAAAAAAAATCTGCAAGAAGGCAGGGAGTGGTGAGAACACCTTTAGGCCCAGCTCTTGGGAGGCAGGCTGATCTCTCTGATTTCCAGGTCTGTCTGATCTACATGATTCCATATTAACCAGAACTATACAATGTGAGATACCCTCAAAATAAGGTAAAACAAAGGTAAAAAAAATCTGAAGGAAAAGCACTAATAATCTTTAATTCTAGAATTAGCCAAAATACCAAATTAGAGGTTATGAAAAGGAACCTTTTCCATATCCAAGATCTGAGTCAGGAGAGTGCCATGTCCTTGCTGTCCAGTTATTCAAGCTACAGCAGAATCATATGAGCCCAGGAGTTAAAGGCCACCTTAGATTACATATTAATAATTTATTTAAAATAAGTAATTTTAAAGGAAAAAATAAATGCAAGATCAAAAAACATTATGGGCTGGAGAGATGGTTCACTTGGTAAATTGCTTGCCATGCCAGAATGAACTAACTTTTAGGGGTTAGAGTAAGGTTAGAATTAGAGTTAGAGGGTTAGGGTTAAGGTTAGATATGCATTTGATCTTCAGAATTCATGTTTTGTTTGTTTTAAAATAAAGGCAGGCATGGCACACATTTGTGGTCCCAGTGCTGAGGAAATGGAGACAGATAGACAGACCCCTGGGGCTCACTAGACAGCTACCATAGCCCATTTGGCTAGTGAGAGGCCCTGTTGAGAAGCAGTTGAGGAAGATCCCAATGCTGACCTTAGCCTCCACATGCACACACACAGATACACAGAAAAACTTGCCTGCATGACTCCTTTAGGATATTTCTAGATAAGGTGCCATGTCAAAGTGGGGAAATGTGAGGTCCAAGAGACACAGCAGTGAAAGGAACTTCAAGATGAAATTGTGAACCAGGCATAGAGACCAAACAGACCATAGGAGAAATCAGTCAGAAGAAACTACTTAAAGAAAATTCAGTTGTTAGAATAGTTGATGTGACTGAATGTGGATCTAAACAACTGGTAGAGATTTGATACAATAACAAGTTAGAAGGAATGTACTGTTTTTAACTCTGAATAATAAACAAGTTCACTGCATTAAGTGAATGGAAGTGATAAAGGCCAAAATCTCATTTCTTGTATAAAATCAATACACAATTCTGAAACAGAAAAATGGAGAGGAATGTGGGCTAGTGCTCTGAAAATACAAGATAAAAAGCAAAATGATTGGCCTTTGGAAATGACCAACTCTGGAATTTAAAAATAGAAGGAAGGGGCTGGAGAGATGGCTCAGGTGTTAAAGGCTAGGCTCACAACTAAAAATATAAAAATAGAAGAGACCTTTTTTTTTCCTTATATTTCTGATTGTGAGCCCTACCTTTTAGTAGCTGAGCCATCTCTACACTCCTCCATTGTTTCTTCTAACAAACCTTTATAACTAGGTATTGTAGACAGAGACTGCGCATTCATTTCCCAGCCGTGTGGACACGAATAATCACACAGAAACTATATTAATAACAACACTGTTTGGCCAATAGTTTATGCATATTTCTAGCTAACTCTTACATCTTAAATTAGCCCATTTCTATTAATCTATAAATCACCACGAGGCTGTGGCTTACCAGTAAGGTTCTGGCTGGTGGCTGGCATCTTTCTCCTTTGACAGCTACATGGCATCTCCCTGACTCCACCTACTTTCTATATCTCTATTTAGATTTACCACCTGGCTTTACTCTACTAAGCCATTGACCGAAACAGCTTCTTTGATAATCAATGGTAATAAAACATATTCATAGCATACAGAGGGGAATCCCACATCAAG
>LOJH01054090.1:271-12084 GCA_001685095.1 Ellobius talpinus
ACTCACTGAGATCTGCCTGCCTCTGCCTCCCAAGTGCTGGGATCAAAGGTGTGCACTACCACCACTCCTCTTGTGTTTCTAGTGCTTGACATTGTTCCTGCCGTCAGAAGGTACTCAATGAATAAACAAATGCAGAGTTTGAATGGTCTCTGGATTCATAGGCTGTCAGAGAGCTAGGCAGAAGTAGGCCATATACACAAAGAAGCTGTTTGTCACGCAGGGTCTGTTGAGGAGTCTCCTTGCCAGCCATCACTAGGAAGGCAAACACTCACCTCCCATGAACTGCAATGGCTGAAATGCCAGTCCTTTCTATCCGCTTCACAAGGTTCAGGGTGTCCTCTAGCTGGGTAAGAAAGATTACAGCACAAGGTGGTCAATAGGACTCAAGGAAGGAGTTGCTGACTCCTAAAGCTTAGTTCACCACCAGATCATACAGCACCCAAGAGAATAACCTTCAAATAACACATCCTTACCGACGGCAGGATTCGGATTTTACAGGACACAGGTCTGTGTGTTCCTTTAACAAGAGTGCTGAGAATCTGCAAAGAGGAGCAAAAGGAACATCTATCTCTTCTGGAACAAACACCACACACTTGCACTAATTAACAAACCTATAAGACCCGGGCATACCAGTAGAAGGACAGCTTGTATATTCATGACTGCTTCCATTTATCTGTTGTATATATTTACATGTAAACTCCATGGGGCAAGGATTCTGCCTCTATTCTATGCTAAAATCCCAACACTAGCAAGTCTCTGCCTGGCAATACAGGTATACGTATATATACACGTTAAATACACTGAAGGGAGAAATGAATAGATCTGCACATAGTCCTGTGTAGAACACAGGGATTATTCACCAGGGAAAATATCAGAATTACCTGGAGGTTTGGTAACACAAACTCTTAGATCCTACCACACCATTTCCTGAATGGCTCTCCAGGGACAGAGCTTAGAAACCTGTGCTTTCCCTTCATGGGACCTAAGCACTCTGCATATATGTTACAAATGTGGAGCTTGGTCCTTCTGTGGACTCCTAACAGTGGGAGCAGGGGCTGTCTGACTCTTTTACTGGCGTTTGGGACCCTACTCCTCATACTGGCCACCTTGCCCAGTCTTAATACAAGGGGAGGTGCTTAGTCTTACTGCAACTTGATGTGCTATGTTTTGTTGATATCAATGGGAAGCCCACCCTTTTCTGAACAGAAACAGAGGAGGTATGGGTGGGGGGCTGAGGTGAAGGACTGGGAGAAGAGGAGGGAGGCAAAACTGTGGCCAGGATATAAAATAAATAAGTAGAAACCCATGCTTTCAAAATCATTGCCCAACACCCTCAATATAATCCTGAGGCTTAGTACTGGTTATGAGCACACAAATGACAGCTTTCTTCCTCTCATCTTCTTCTTCTTTTCTTCCAAAGCAGGGTTTCTCTGTGTAGCCCCGGCGGTCCTGGAACTCACTCTGTAGGCCAAGCTGGCCTCGCCTGCCTCTGATTCCCAAACTCTGGGATCAAAGGTGTGCGCCACCACTTCCCAGCCAATGACAACCTCCTTTCTGAGTTAAAGGGATATTCCAAGTGCTATCCCAGAACTACAGAATGAGACTAGGAAGATCTTGAAGGGCCTAGGCCCTGTCCTCATGAATTCTTCTCTTCTGAGAAGTCAGATATGCAAATATATAAACTAGAAAAGGAAAACACAACACATTCAATGTATTTTTACTGCTCCCTAAACAATAATTAGAAAAGGTTGCAGAGGAAGATCAATAAGTCATGCAGTAGTCACGGAGGTAACATGACAAGGCAACATAAGACTCAGAGATCACGAGAGATAAATGACAATGAATGTCTGTAGCATTGCTATCTTCTTTCTACATCAGAATTTCAGGCCAGGCACAAGGGAGGGAAGGTGATCTCAACAGCCCTCTTCCAAGAACTAGATTTCTAACCAACAGGGACAGCAGCTATCTGATAGGCATGGGTACTTGCATTTACCTTGATTCTAGACAGATGGGGGCAGCAGAGAGCCAGTTATAGTAAAACAGGCCTTATCTAAGACCAAAGGAAGGCAACCTCAGACATCAGGCCAAAGAACCCTGCTGAAAGGCAGACAGTTCACCAGCAAGACCAGTAGGGAGGAACCCTCTCCAGGTGCTGCCTCAGACAACAGCCTAGACCTGATTTCCCACAGTCATCCTGCCGAGCCTTAAAGGAGCATTTGCACTTTAAGGAAGGGGACTGCCAAGCTCATAAGGATAAGTCACAAAAATTCTCACTCTAGCTAAGGCATAGTGGTACACACCTCAGTATTTGGGAGGTAGAGGCAGGAGGATCAGGAATTCAAGGACGAGTAGAAGGCCAGACCATGTGAAACCCTGTCTCAAAATACACAAATCAACAAACATCTCTAGAAGGTTGAACCCTTTGAAATGTGAGGACAAAATAACAACTGGTATTCAGTCCTAGAGAAATTCTTTTGATTTATTCAAAGTAGCTCTGGGAACTTTCTTTAGAATTTCTGTTAACATGCACATTAAAGATTAGGAAGGAAATTAGGGAAGCGAAAGATCCAGCCACTTGCTAGGATCGCACTAGGGAGAAATGGGCACACACACACACACACACACACACACACACACACACACCCTTTGTAGGTGAGACAGGGTAACAGCTCTTGCTGTCCTGGAACTCACAGAGATCCACCTGCCTCTGCCTTCCAAGTGCACCTTTAGCACAAGGTGTCACTGAGAAGGGACGCTAACGCTGTGGCTAGGAGTCACAGAACTACAGCTCTGAGTTGGCTCCGTCTGCCACATATTTGGAACAGGATCTTAAGCAATTTACTATCTTCCTCTCTGTGCTTTGGTTTTGGTCTTTTGAGACAAGGTCTCATAAAGTCCAGCCTGGCTTTGAACTCCTGCTGCTCCTTTCTCCTCCCAATTGCTGGGATCTCAAGTGTATGTGTACCACATCCAGTTCAGTCTCAATAAAATATCCTGGTTTTGTTTGTCTGCATTTCATCTTTAGGTTTTTGTTTGTTTCTTGCTTGTCTGTTTAGTTTGGGTCTTTAGTTTAGTATTTTTATCAAAAAGATAAAAATTGGTCTGGTGGTATGTGGTAGTTTAAATGAGAAATGTCTCCCATAGGCTCAGGCATTTGAACACTTGGTCCCCAGCTGGAGGTGCTGTTTGGAGAGGTTACGGGGAGACACGACCTCGATAGAGAGAGTACATCCCTGGGAGACAGGCCTTGAGAGGTAAAAGCTTGCACCATTTCCATGTACTCTCTCTGATTCAGTCTGTGGTCCAAGATGTTATCTCTCAGCATCCAGTTGCTGCCACGCCTCCTGCCATGACTACCGCTTATCCCTCTGGAACAATAAGCCCATTAAACTCTTCCTCCCCCCGCCCCTGTTTTTTGAGACAGGGTTTCCTACTAAGCAGTCCAGGCTAGCCTCGAACTCAGAGAGATTCGCTTATCTCTGCCTTCCAAGAGCCGGGTTAAAGGTGTGGGCCACCACCTTCCAACCACCCTTACTTCTTGAAGTTGCCTTGGCCATGGTATTTTACCACAACAGAAAAGGAACTGATACATAGTGCTAACATGGGAGACTTGTTGGAGCCCAGAGTCTGAGACTAGCATGGTTGGCACAAGTAGACACTGTTTCAGAGACAGAGAGAGAAAAAGTGCAGATGTCTGCCATGCCTACTCAAGGGACTTTAAGAAGAAATGAAATACTGTAGTGGCCATCGAAAAAAAACTACTTTATAAACAAAGATGCATGATATAGTAGACTACAGGGACATGACCTGAGCTGAGCAACGGAAAAATGGGAAGATACCTAGCATACAGTATTCCTGTACATCCCAGAGATCCCTTGGCAAGATGAATGAATATACAGGATTGAGCTGTGACAGCCAGCACACACCATGGCAGCTCTCACTGGCTGGGTCTGACTACAGTCACTCAAGTCTTTAGAAAGCACCATGAGGCTCAAAACCCAGGCAGGGAAGTAAGAATGGAGGATGAAAAAGAGGACAAAAGAGCTGGCAGAACAGTGAGGTGAGAAAATTAATTTCTAATTAAGAAAGAAAAATAGCTTTGGCAAGGTTGTTACCCACACATGCCCAGGCAGCCCACAGCACTAGGTATCAAATGCCAATCTATCTCCTGGTCCTCATTAACTCCATTTGTAGACTCTCCAAAGGATGGAAAACAAAGGAGATTAACTTCACCTTGCCTCATATAACCCTGGCCCGGTCTGCTCTCAAAGGGCACTCAAGAGACTGAGGCAGGTGGATCTCTGTGAGTTTGAGGCTAGCCTGGTCTAAAAGAGCTAGTTCCAGGGCAGGCTCCAAAGCCACATAGAAACGCTGTCTTGAATGCCCCCCGAAAAAAAGAGACTAAGGCAGGAGGATTGCTCAGAGTTCAAGGCCAATCTCGGCTATATAGCAAGTAACGGGCCAGCCATAATCATACAGCAAGACCCCATCTCAAAAAGGGGTGGGGTGGGGGGAGGCGAGGTGGGGGAGCAGGGATGGGAAGTGGCCTGCAGTATACTCTACCCATATGGTCCTATGCAGGGGACACCCTGCTACTCTCATCCAGTCCCCTAGGAGAGGCCTGTCCATCTACACACACAGACTTTCAAGCATGCCCTTACCAAAACTGATCTGCCCTCTGCTCTCAGATCATCCTGGAAGGGAAAGGGCAACATAGAGGGGGAGGAGGCCGTATCTAAGTTCTCAGGCCCACTGGCTCTCAGGTGACATGTCCCTATCTATATAGCTTTTACAGAACTCAAGTGCACTGAAGACTGACTAAGGGCTCTTAAATCTAGCTGCATATCAAAGTCCCTTTTTAAAAAATTTCAGGCCAGGGTTGGAGAGATTTCTTAGCAGTTAAGAGTGTACCATGCTCTTGCAGAGGATGGAGTTCAATTCCCAGCACCCATATCACGTAGCTCACGAACCACCTGTAACTCTATTTCCAGGGGATCCAATGATCTCTTCAGGTACTTCATGTACATGGTGCAGACATACATGTAGGCAAAACACCCGTAGCACAGAAAAACAAATAAATTAAAATTTTTGCTCTCTTGGGACCCAAATAGAGAATCTAGGTAGACTTCAGTAAATCTGGAATGGGGGAGAGACATTTTAGGTAATTCTAAAATCACAGCATGTTTGGGGACCCTACTGTCACTTACCTTCTCAATCTTGTCAGGGTCTGACAACAGAGCAGCTCCCATTCCTCCCTAAGGAGAAGCACACAGAAGAACTATGAGTGAAGGACGACGGTGCCAACCACGGTAGGCAACACAGTGTAGCAACACAGTAGCCAAGGTCCGCTGGAAACCGGCATTTCCCTAACCACAGAAGAAAGCAGCACTGTCTGTGCACACCACAGATCCCACCAGGAACCAGAATGTGATGAATCCGAAAAGCTATCACTCTGACCATTTTTGCAAAACCATGTATCAACCTAGAAATGGGCAAGTTTTATTTTCTAGGACTTCCTATCCCCATAGAGATCTCAGAGTCATAATAAACGGAGCTCACCATCTACTGTATCCTTAAAAAAAGTTCACCTGAGCATCATGGCACACATACTAAAGAGGCTGAGTCAGGAGGCTCAAGAGTTTGAGGCCAGCCTCAGTTGCACAGTGGTGAGTTCAAAGCTAGCTTGTACTTCATAGATATATCCTGGGTCAAAAAAAAAAAAGTTCAGCAATGAAAACCACCAACTCAAAGAGCAACTTAAAGTTCAACAATGACAACAATGGCTTTCTCTTTCTCAAAACTTTTTAACATTTATTTATTTTGTGTGTATGTGCATGTGTGTGTGTGTATACATGTGCACAGATCAGAAGACAGTTTGCAAGAGTCAGTTCTTTCCATGTGCATCCTGGGGTTTAAACTCAGGTCACCAGGCTTGGTGACAAGCATCCTTATCTGGTGAGCCATCACTCCTGCCAATGGTTGTTTCTTGACAACAGACTTATTTACCAATAATTTTCCTGCATTGGAATAATCCTTCTATATGCAGTGAATATATATTCCTCTCATTGGTTAATAAAGAAGCTGCTTTGCAAGGCAGAATAAAGCCAGGCAGGAAAGCCAAACTGAAAATGTAGAGAGGAGAAGGGTAAAGGGAAGAGAGACGCAGGCCAGCCACCCAAGAAGCAAGATGCCAGTAGACTGGGAAAGTCACAGCCACATGGCAATACACAGATTAATAAAAATGAGTTAATTTAAATATAAGAGCTAGTCAGTAATAAGTTGAACCATAGGCCAAACAGTCTGTAATAAATATTAAATCTGAGTGATTATTCTAAAACAGCTGTTATGGGGTGAGACAAAGAGACCTCAGATTACATTTTCCTGCTTTTTTCATAATTGTCTATATTTTTGAAGTATTGGAATTACTATAGATTACTTTGTGTTTTGTTTTGTTGACACAGGATCATGTTATATAACCCTGGATGAGTTCAAGCTGGCTTTGAACTCACTGCAATACTCCTGCCTCAGCATAAGTGCTGAGATTACAGTAGTAAACCACATTATCTAGCCACTGTGAGTTATTTAATAAATCGTGGGGAATAGAGAAGGTATTTTTTTAATATATATGTGTCTGTGTATATATATATATATGCCACATGTGTAGGTATGCCCTCAGAGCCCAGAAGGGTTCAAGTCTCTTAGAGCTGGAGTTACAGGTGGTTATGAGCTGCTTGACTTGTGTGCTGGAAACTGAAGTCAGGTCCTCTAGGAGAAGAGCAAGCACTCTTAACTGCTAAGCCATCTCTCTAGCCCTACAGGGAGGATGTTGTCAATTTAATTTTATTTGCTGTTATTGTATATATGTATGGTGTGTGGGGAGAGAGCACACGCATGCCACAGCGCATGTGTGGAGGTCAGAGGACAACATTTAGGAGTTGATTACCTCCTTCCACAGAAGATTCAGAGACTGAATTCATGTCATCAGGCCTGTATTGCAAGCACTTTTGCCCACTGAGGCAGCTGGCTGACCCACAGGATCTGCAAAAGTCTGAATTCATTAAAAAATAAAGTGAAGGGACTGGAGATGTAGCTCAGCTGATAGAACTGTAGCTTAGCACACAGAAAGACCTGGGTTAAATCCCTAGCACCTCATAGAACTGGGTGTGGTGGCAACACCTGTAAGTCCAGCACTTGGGAGGTAAAGACTGTTGGCTCAGATGTTCAAGGTCATCTGTAGTTTAGGCTAGCCTCCAGCTCATTATCCTCCAGTCTTGGCCTTTGTAAATTCAGATTACGAGTATGTGCCATCATACCTAGCCTAATAACATCCCTGTGAGCATTTTCCTCATCCAGCACAGGATCTAGCTAGCCCAGAGCCAGATACTATACTTAACTGTCATGTATAATAAGCCTCTTTAATCTACACAGTATGCTTATAGGGAACACAAAGAAATCATTTTACCTTAGTGGAATATTCTTTAGGACAGCCCATGTTGACATCAATGCCAGCTACATCATTTTCTCTGAAAAAACATGAAGGAGAAAAGGTAATAAATATTCTACTTGAGGGAAAAAAATAGATGACAGATAAAGGGATTCTGTGCTCCTGATTCTCCTGGGCCTGTAAAACACACTAATTCTCAATCACAAATGCTGAAAAATCAGAAAAGAGTTCCATCCCCAAACTGCAACTGCCTCATCTGAGCGGAGTTCCAGAAGCAAAGCATAACAAATACATATCTATAAAGAGCTGGATGTAGAGGACAGCTACACTGAGGGTCGGGTAAGTATTTCACATACAATCTGCCATCCTAGGGCTACCATTTCAGCTGGGATACTGGAAGCCATCTGTCAATGTGGAAAAGTGGTGTGAGCACAGAGCCCATTGCCAGAGCATATCTTCTATAGTTACTACACTGAGCCAGCTATGGTGGCATAAACATGTAATCCCAACACCCAGGAAGGGGGAGGCAGGAAGATCATGTTTGAGACAAGCCTAGGCTACACAGGAGAGAAAAAAGGAGGAGGAGGAGGTGATGGTACTGGTGGTAGTTGTAATAGACTGGCTTCTTTTGCTGAGTTGCACAACTGGTTACTCCAAACAATTCTGTGATATAGAAAGGATCCTCCCCTTAGCCACTGGTTTAGAACAGTCTGTGATATGCAGCAATTATGCCCTGAGTTTTTTCTTACTCTCACCATCACCAATCACAAGCGCTGATGTGAAGCACTCATGATGTACCACATGTTGCAAAGACATGACATGCATTATTTCACTTGCTGTTTCCTACAATGCCAGAGGTTGGTAGGCATCATTTCATAAATAAGAGAACAAAGTTCTCAATGATAATAGGCAATTTACCTAAGTTCACACAGTTAGCAAAGCGCAGAGCCAGAATTCCAACTGAGCTCTCCTTTAATTCCAAAGACCACCACTTCAACTATGCATTCTCCTGACTGTTAGATCAGGAAAGAGTATATCCTATCTACATTTCATGAGGGTTAAAGCTTCAGGACTCCCAGAAGAATCCCTGGAAAGGGATTCCATGAATAAACACAAACACGAGGGCTCGATAAAGAGGCTCTCTAGGATATAACCATAGTGGGTGTACAAGAGTCCCAGGACAGCCTTCAGATACCACAGGGAAAGAAACCCAATACCCTTCACCTAAAAACAGAAGGTAAGGGGCTAGGAAGAAAAAGATGGGTTACTAGTAACATTAAGGTCTCACAGCTTAGAGAAGAGACAAGGCATTCCCAAGGAGGGAAGAACTTACACAAGCCTGGCCACAGCAAGGGCTCTCTCTGCGTCTGAAGTCCCCTGGGAACACAAGAAACTACATCAACCTGTCTTGACACAAGTGCACACAAGTAGACAAACACACCTATTGGTATCTTACACACATACATACATACATCACGCATGCATATGCCAGGAAGTATACGAGTCAGGCTTGCTTGGGGCTGGAGAGTTGAATCAGCAGTTAGAAGCACTGGCTGCTCTTCCTGAGGATCCCAAATTGATTTCCAGCACCTACATGTCTATAATTCCAGTTCCAGGGGATCCAATGACCTCTGTAGGCATCAGACACACACAGGGTACACAGACATACATGCAGCAAAATACCCATACACATAAAATAAAATAATAATAACTAAAAATTTAAAAAAGTCAGGTCAGTACGCTACACTTGCTCACCAGCAAAGGAAAAAGAACTTGGAAGGACTAGACAATCTCATTAATGTCATGGTTACTTTCAAACAGGGGCTGGAGAGGTGGCTCAGTAAATAAAATATTTGCTATAAAAGCATGAAGGTTAGAGATCAGATCACTAGAACCCACATAAAAACCAGGTAGAGGCCAGCAAGATGGCTCATTGGTAAAGACCCTTGCTGCTAAGAATGTCAACCCCTGGGATACATTAGGCAGGGGAACTAATTCCGCAAGTTGTCCCCTTATCCCTTACCTCCACATGTGTACTGTGGCACACACATGTACACACACACACACACACATGCACACACAATAAGTAATGCAATAAAATTTTATTTTAAAACACTGGGCAGAAGTGGCAGCCTGCCTATAACTCCAATGTTCTAGAGGCAGAAACAGAGAAAATCCCTGGAGCAAGCTGGCTAGCTAGACTAGCCAGATCAGCAAGCTCTGGGTTCAGCAAGACACCCGCCTCAGTCAACAGACTGAAGAGCAATGGAAGATATCAAACATCAACTTCACACACACACACACACACGCATGCATGCATGCACGCATGCACACACTACTGCCACATACCAAAAAAGGGGAAAATTTTATAGCATGTATTCATATACCCATAACACAAATTCTACAATAAATATTTTGCTACGTATTTTGTCTATCCATTGCTACTAATTTTAAAAGTATCTAAATGTCATTCAGGAGCTGTTCCTAAAGATACCAAGCTATGACAAAAGAGAATAAAGCTAGCCACACTTTTAAGTCCAGCATTCGGGAGGTAGAGGCAGACAAATCTCTGAATTCGAGGCCAGTCTAGTCTAGAGAGTGGGTTCCAGGATAGCCAGGGCTACACAGAAAAACCCTGTCTTGGGGGTGGGGGGAGGAGAGAGAGAGAAAAGCTATATTATGGTTATATTTGTAACATAAATTTTAACTAATCTTTAGAAAATCCAAGTCTTTTGATATATACTACATAAAAATAAACCCTTTGGCCAGAAAAATCAATCCTAAGGATTAAAAAAAATACAGAAGTCATACAAAACAGATAATTCCTATAATTAACTAAGTTTGAGACTGGAGACTTGGAACGGATGGCAACAGCTTGGTTTCCAGTCTCCAACAGTATGCCAGTCATGAATGAATCTCTGAAAATGTTCAAGTCACATATATAGGCTGCTACCACTGTGCAGTGTATTACAGGCATCCAGCAATGGCAGGCATACGCAGGAATTAGGAAACTCCAGGAACCAGGGAACCTCAGAAGGACACTAGACACTCAAGTGGGAGGTGTCTCTTACCATCTGGAAAACCACCCTGTTCTGTTCTCTTTCACATGTACGGAAAACTACTCTGTCATCAGGAGCAACGAAGTCCACTGTGTTGAGCACCTCTGCAAGAAAACACAAACCTGGGTGGTTAAGATGCAAGTTCAACCCAGTCTAAGCCTTGGAAGCCACAGTCAAACTATAACCTAGAAAGGGAAAAAGTGGATTCTAGATAAATATTCTTCTTTCTATCTCTCTTTTCTTTCTTTCTTTCTTTTTTGTTTGTTTGTTTTGGTTTTGGGGTTTTTTTTTTGAGACAGGGTTTCTCTGTGTAACAACCCTGGCTGTCCTGGAACTTGCTCTGTAGACCAGGCTGGCCTCAAACTCACAGAGCTCCGCCTGCCTCTGCCTCCCACCTCCCAAGTGCTGGGATTAAAGCTGTGTGCCACTACACCTGGCTTGACATATATTCTTCCTAAAGGAAATAAATATGCACTTAGAAGCTTTCTGAGTTGCTGATGATGGTCTCTTTTCAGAGTAATGATAGTTCACTTTACAGTTATTTTATAAATGGCATGTTTATAGTTAACGTCCTGCAATTTTAGCATGCTATCAGCATTTTAGCCAGGAGAAAGGGACACATGGGAACTTGAGCCCACACCGCTCCACAAAGTAGCACTCTCAGGTTCAGCAAAGCTATCATTTCTAAATGTAGTGCCCAGGCAGCGTGGGTGGAGACTAACTGCACTTCAGTCAGCCTTCCTTACCCCCTTATTTACTAAAATCCATTTATGACCTGCGAATCAATATTTTCAATATTTCTAATCATTCATAGACAACAAATGTGGCAAAAACAATTGAGTCACTTTCCCAGCTGAGGTCAAACAAGGCGACATTCTCGTTTGTATCCATATTGTAGAGCCAGGCATTGATGGTGCACACTGGTAATCCTACCACTTGGGAAGCTGAGGCAGGAAGATGAGGAGTCCAGCCTCATCTTCAACTACACAATGAGTTCATGCCAGACTAGATTACATGAGACCCCGTCTCAAAAAATACTCTACAAATCATGCTTAGTGGTTTTCTTGAATTTTATGTTTTATATTGGTATTCTCATTGTTTAAAATGACTCCGGTAGGATCTCTGAGTTCGAGGCCAGTCTGGTCTACAGAGTGAGTTTCAGGAAAGCCAAGCTACACAGAGAAATCCTGTCTTGAAAAAACAAACTGAAATAAAATAAAATAAAATGACTCCAAGCATAGTGATAAAGAGCTATGTAGGGCTGGAGAGATGGCTTAGTGGTTAAGAGCATTGCCTGCTCTTCCAAAGGT